>JASKGM010000013.1:8039158-8049699 GCA_034509205.1 Ceratonia siliqua | reverse complement strand
AAGAAGCTCATTGACAAAATTAGAGACAATCCTGACTGTAAGACAAAGACAATCATTGTAGAGGCCTCAACGAATTACAATCTTAAATTGTCTAACTGGCAGGCATATAGGGTGAAGAGGAAGGCAGTTGAAATTCTTGAAGGATCATTGGATTATCAATATAGGAGCCTTTGGAGTTATGCTGAGGAACTCAAGAGAAGCAATGAAGGGTCAACTGTCTACATTCAAGTGAACAGAGATAGTGGGATGCCTTGTACATTTGAAAAGATGTATGTTTGTTTTGAAGCTTGCAAAATGGGGTTTGTAAACAACTGTAGGCCACTGATTGGTTTTGATGGCTATTTTTTGAAGGGTGTATATGGAGGTCAGTTATTGGCAGCTGTGGGTAAGGATGGAAATAACCAAATGTTTCTAATAGCGTTTGCAATTGTAGAAGCTGAGACAAATGATTCATAGACATGGTTTTTTGAGAGGTTGCTAGATGATATTGGCACAGAGAAGAGGTAGGCATTTATCTCAGACCAGCAAAAGGTATTAATTGTACAATAGGCATATTTATTTTAGTACTATTAGTAGTTATTAGTTTTGGTTCCTTATGTGTTTTATCATATTTTACTGTAACAGGGTTTAATTCTTACATTATATACTATGTTTGGCGATTTTGAGCATAGAGTGTGTGCTAAGCACCTATGTGCCAATTTCTTGAAGAAATTTCGTGGACCAATACAATACAGCTTTTTAGAAAGTTGCACGATTAAACACGGTTCTTAACTGGGAAGCAAGCATGGCTGAGCTGAAGACACTCAATGAAGATGCATAGGAACACTTAATTGGAATTCCTCATAATTTATGGTCTAAATCTGCATTCACAACCCACACAAGGTGTGATTTACAAGTAAACAACATGTGTGAGGCCTTTAATAAGGCAATTTTGGGGTTTAGAGACAACAATTATCACACTGTTGAGGAGATTAGATTGTACCTTATGAATATGTTTATTACCTTAAGGGAGCTTGTCCAAAGGTACCTTGGCTGACTTTGTCCAAAGATTCAAAAGATTATTAAGAGAAGAAAGAGAAAAAGTTTTCAATGGACACCTACTTGGGCAGGAGATGCAGAGTCTGCACTTTTTGAAGTATCTAAGAAGCCTGAAAAGTATGTTGTACATTTGACAAATAAGACATGTGCATGTAGAAAACGAAATCTAACTGGTATCCCTTGTCATCATGCAATAACAGCAATGGCATGGAATAATGTGGTACCGAAAGACTTTGTTCATCCTTTGTATAGATATGGAATAATATGTTATAGGTATGTTATTAATTTTATATTTACATACGTATTACATAAATATTAATATTGTTTTATCTTCTAAAATGCAGCAAGGAAAATTACTTGGCCGGTTATGGGCATATAATATACCCACTTAATGGCCCTAAGTTATGGCCTAGAACCAATATTGAGCATATTCAACCTCTTATTTTGAGAAGACATCCTGGAAGGCCTAAGAAGCAGAGGAGAAATGATAACAATGAGCCCAAAAACCCTCACAAGCTCAGAAGACATAATACTACTGTTAAGTGTCATAAATATGGACATTTGGATCATAATATAAGAACCTACAAGTTTAAAGACCAGGCTGACAGGTTAATTCTTAAAGGAGGCAACAAAAATGTAAGCTCTATGGTTAAATAATTTTTTTCCGTTGGTCCTTGTGTCTTTATGAAATAAACTCATTGTATTTGCTTAATATATGGTAGCTACAGATAAGGCAAAGCAGTCAACCCACTGGCCAAAGCAGTCAACCAATTGTTCAAAGCAGTCAACCCACAAGACAGTTTAGTGTAACACAAGAAACATTGAGGGCTGCAAGCAAAGGTAGCAGGAGAAGTATTGCCAAGATAGTTGCTAACCAACAGTCTCAAGTGGGAAGCAGTAGCCAATGTGGCAATGAAGCCTAGTTGTCTTATTGACTATTGGAGAATTACCTTTACATGCAAATGAAGCCTTGTAGTACGATTCACTATTATACCAATACTTTTGACATGTGTTTACTTGTGTTTGTAATCACAATAACAGTTTGTAATCACCACTTGTGTTTGTAATCACAATGACAGTTTGTAACCACCACTTTTGTTTACCTGTGTTTACTAACAATGACAGTTTGTAAATGACAATGATGTAAATGTGGATGTGGATGTAAATGATAATGACCGTTTGTAAATGACCACTTTTGTTTACCTACGTTCACTTTAGTACCTTGTTATGTTGTTTTGGAATGTCTAATAATAATGTGAATATACATGATCATAAGTAAAGTGAGTTCACAACCATATGCATCTAATATGAATATCCCAAAACAGTCATTTTATTTTTTGTCATTTTTTGTTTTCTCACAAATCCTTTATTTTTGGAACATATAATGTAATGATGTATGACACTGGTTTCTTAGAGTATTGTAGTTTCCCAATAATCCATCTCAATTAGACTACTGTAGTTTCTCAATAATACATCTCAGTCATACATAAATAGCAGTTTGCAAACCAGTTTGTAAATCAGTTATTGGATCCTCTAAGATGGCTATTAACTGTTAAATAACAGTTTGCAAACCAATTTACAAATTAGTTATTGGATCCTTTACGTTGGCTATCAACTGTTAAATAGCAGTTTGCAAACCAGATTCCAATTCATCCATAAACACTTTTAATTTATGCAATAAATGCTTTCATTAGTAATTCAATTTATGTAGAACCAGTACCATACATAGAATATATTGTCAATCATAGTTTAATGTTGATGTGATTAGAACTTATATAGATTTAATTTAACCAGGAAACTTGACAACATACTTTGGCTGCCTTTTGCCTGTCACCATGATTAAGCCCTATTTCTTGAAAGCTCTAGTTCTACGTGGTTGCTAGTTGGTGTATATTCATCAATGTTGTAGAGCAACGAGGATAACTTCTGACTTCATTTAGATAGGGCAACCCCTGTGGGCTACACTCTCAGCTAATTAGTGCTTTATTGATATTAATAACCTTATAAACACTTCTCTTTTTCTTTGGTTAATGTGAAACCTTTGTAAACACAATTAGCTGCACTGACTTTATCGGCAGTGGCTTAAGTCGACTCATTCTTTGAACCTTTGTTCTATTGTCCAAGAAACAATATAAGCATAAGATTCATCAATGAGCTATTAAGCTGTTAACTTCCACATCATGCTAGTTTCATCCTATGTCCTTACTCCCAATGTCATCTTATGGTAATGGCGCTGCAAAATTGGAGCCAAACAAGATTTGATTTTGGGATTGCTTTAGCTCTAAGAGGACTAAATTCACAAAATAAAGTGATAAAGTTAAAGAGGATATGATATGTGTCACAATGTGACAGATGATATATATATATATATATATGTTGTATATAAAGCAAGCTAATGATTAGTTTGAAGGTAGACATTCATGAATACATTATCTTCTTCTTACTAATAGGATACTAGTTCCTTAAACTTATTATATTTGGAGTTTAGATTAACATATCCACGTTTATCCATGGATTTTAGAGACTAAAATGCACCAATTAATGAGTAGTCTAAATATATTCTTAAGTCCACAAAGGCATGCCACGTGGGTGGAGCCAGCCTTTTGGAACTTAATGATAACTATACTTTCTATGCAAGCAACCTCTTACTTGAATCAATGACCATACTCCCACCAACTTTGAAGAATTTTGGAGGATTACCAAAGCATCAAATTTTTAGGCTTATAAGGACTTTAAGATGAGTAAGTTGCCTTACTTTTGACTTATGTTTAATTGTCAAAAACATTAAAGTTTTTACAGAATTAGATGAGAAATATAAAGAATCACCCAGTAAATGCAACAATTAAATATTATCTGCACATGACACTTGAAAATCCTTTGAACAGGGATACTCGGGGGGGACGTGGGGGGAGAAATTGGGGGGAAAATGGGGCCGATGTGACAAATTGAGGGTGATGTGACAAATAATATGCTAATATGTTATTTGGGAATATAGTTGACATTTTTTAAGAGGTCACGTTAGTATTTTAATTAAAATTTAGATAAAAAATTAATAGAAAAATTAAAAGTGTAATTTTTTTAAAGTATAAGAACTAAATTATTTAGGTTGAAATTATAGAGATCAAAATTATAATTTTTTGATATTAGAGAAACTAAAATTATAATTAAGTCCTAAAAAAACAAACAATTTTTTAGATTCTTTTAAGTTTTTAAAAAAAAATTATTTATAAAATAACAATATACATAAGCAACATAAAAATCACTATTATACTATCCTTGGCACACCCTACCCATTGCCATCACCCCACCTATAATCGCTAATTAAGAACTATACTATAAAAATGTCATTAATTAGTAATTACTGTATCTCTACTTGAATTTTCTCTGTGATTTAAGTAAGTGATGGAATCTCACTACCTGCTCAGACATGCACAAGCAAACATAACATAACATACGTTTTAAGAGTTTAAGAATTATAAACGTTGGAGGAGCTTGGTAATGATTTCCTTTTTATATGGAATTCAATATTACCCAGAAATCGAAATCTGAACGAAGGATTCTCTGTTGGCTCTCGCATATGGAAGCGCGTAGTTTCTGGACCCAAAGCTTTGATAGAAGCAGCATTTCTGGTTTATTGCTCTTTTATTCTTTCTCTTGGGATTCGACATACATAAAAGACAAACACAGATTTCAGCACTCCCAATGTTGTTTTGAAATCAGAGATGGTTTAGCCTCTTTCCATTATACTGTACAGTAATGATAAAAAATATTTTTTTCTTAATTTTTTATTTATGAATAAATAATATAAGTAAATGTAAAAAATATTTAAAAATTTTAAAAAATTCTAAAAAAATAGATAATATAAAATAATTAATTAATTAAAAAAAACAAAATAAATCGCCGTAGGCGAGTGTCCTATCTTCACCTTAATTTGGCTCTGTTATACCATTTCGCAGCACTGGTAGTTACTCTGATTTTCTATTATATATTACAAGCATCATTTTAGCTACATATATTTTAATGTATTAATTTGAATTAATAACAATGTAAATGGAATGAGTTTGAGTAACCCAGATCATTTTCTTTTTAATATTTTGATAAGGACACTTCAGGATTATAGTGCAACTACAGTTCTTTCCCCATTGAGACAATTGACAGACCCATTGGACCAATGCAAACTTACTCTTGAAAATATCAAAGTGTCACATACGAAAGAAAATGAGGTGAGAATCAGATGCGCTTGCATACCCTCAAAATCTAGGAATTTTTTACTTAACTGGGAGTCGCTTTGTGTAAGGTGGTAGTCACCATATGTGGGGTTCGACTCCTGAGAAACCGCTCTTCGAGAACAAATAAACAATAACATTCTAACAAAACACCGGCTTTTTGTAGCAGAACAGAGCACGTGGGATAGCCACGATTAAGCCTCGACAATACTCACTAATTGTTTATTTGTTTTCGAAGGAGGCGTCCCCAGGAATCGAACCCCGCACATGGTGACTATCACCTTACACAAAACAACTCCCACAGATTCATTATATGTATGATTGACTCCTTTAAGATTTCTTTTAGAAGGAAAAGAAAAAACCTCAATCATTTTCTACTTTGTACTTCAAATATTCTAATTCTACTTCTGCCATTGATCAAGGTGCTATCAAACTAAAATCTGTATATCGTAGACTGATCCAAGATAATCTGCTTTTACTGATATAGATATGGTTTTTGGTCTACCTTCTGCAATTGTTTAAGAACATCTGCTTTTGTTGTAATATTAATAGCAGAGCAATTTGTAGTCTCTTGCTGGGTTCTAGGCTTTCTTCTTGTCCATGATTATTCGTTTTATATTTCGTAACTTCTTTTAGTAGAAAAGGATATAAAAAAGAGGGCTTTGCATCCATAAAAGTGTAATTGATATAAAACGCCTTTCACTTATCAAAAGAATTTTTAATTTTCTCTTCCTAACTTGTTCTACAGCTCACAAGTGGAGCAGTTCATGGGAATCCTTACTTGGAAATGCAAGCTTCACTACCTTACTCTGAATCTCTATCTATCAATTGTAAAAGGATAGAGTTTATTATGCACTAATGAAGGCTGCACTTCGGCATTGCCTGTTATACTGCTTTTTAACTGTCCATGCAGCCGAAGTTCAGATACCAAACCACTAACATGCAAAGCGTAACACAACTCTTTCAGTCGTAAACATGACAACCCCCTTCTTCCCCATAATTATAGATAGCTTCTATCTGGTTTTTTCACAAGCAGCTGAGGTGTACTCTGTGGTCCAAACAATACAATTAACTTAAATAACAAAATCTCTAACAAAAAGTGTAATATAAGGAAAATGGGGACGATGACAGCTACATGGTGTTCTTGAAATTCTCTTTTCCTCAATGGAGTTACCCCCCACCTCACCCACTGAGTCACAAACTCACACGGATAAGAAGTAAATAATACATAAGGTACATGAAATCCCGCTATGGCAAATGGACCTGCAGTCTCATGAATGGTATTTCTTGTCACCACAAACTCAATATGATATTTAATATATAAACTTGACAGAACGTTCAATCTTCCTTTGATTTATGGGGCGCACGACTTCTCTTTTCCTCAACACCAGATTGGGAAAATCTCTGACGAAGAACCTCTAAAACATCTTCTACTTTGACATCTTTAAGTGCCAGCAGAACCATGGCATGATAGAGTACATCGGCCATCTCTGAGGCAGTACGTGACTTGTCTTCATTCTTCTCTAGTGTTTGACACAACTCATCTGCCTCTTCTCTGCCAGTAGAAGATACGGTTATAATTCAAATTCGCAACTCACAACATATATGTCTTTAGTCCACATGTTTTCAAGTGTAAAGTATAATAAGAAAAATAAGTACTGTTTTAGTGGAAAGCTTTTATACAGAAGCAAATTGGTAATTGGCTATAAAGCTTTTCAACATTTGGAGGGCATGAGGAATAAGAAATTTCACTTAAATTCAAAATTAACAGAATAACATGATAAAAAACACCTTACCGGATTTTAGAGCACAGCAAATTATTGTTAAGCAATAATCGCTTTGTCCATGAAGGCTTGCCATTTTCTCCTGCTAACTCTGCTTTGCGCTGGGAGATTGTTGACTCTAATGCATACAAAGAGGTTAAAGCCAATTTATTTCCTTTGGCCTGTTACAGATAACCCAAATTCCTTTGAGTGTTGCTGAATTTTCTCTGCGGTAATAGAAGAAATAACATGGAATGATAATTGATTGAAGCCAACCTCTTGCTCTTTTAACAAGTCAAAGACTGATGTATAATAGCATGTTTCTGACCCTGTGTGGCAGGTAGGTCCATCAGGTTTCCCAAGGTATATTATCTACGAAGCAATTATTACAAGAGAAAAGCAATTACGTTTCATGTGGAACCAAAAAAAATTAACTTAATTAATTCAGTGGGAAAAAGGGAAAAGCTTACAGAATCACGATCACAATCAAGAAAGACATCATGAACATTAATAAAATTATTAGAGGTCTCTCCCTTTGTCCACAATGTTGACCGTGATCGGCTATAGAATGTTGCCTTCCGAGAGGATATGGTTGTAGCCACTGCATCTCTATTTGCGAAACCTTGCATTAGTATGGCTCCTGTGTCAACATTCTGAGCCATTGCCACAGCCAAACCTTTATTGTCCCATTTTACACTGTCTAGCAATGATTCAACCTGAAATAACCTATAAGAATGTTTCCAACTAAAATCACATAGGCACAATAAGACATTATAGATACTCGGTATAAAGTATAACGGTTTTTGCCAGTTGACTCTCAATCACAAGGTCACTTCCATTACCATTAAGGAAATAAGGAATACGCGTAACTATTGTGAGCTGCTTACCCAACCAACATGTATAAAAATCAAAAGCAAAGCCAATCCTTGTAACAGTTACTTTTTCACAATATTACATATTACCAAAACGAATGCAGAATCAACTCACTTGACCTGTAGATAATGAAAAGTAAACAATGAACACATCTGACAGATAGTCAACAAAGAACCAACTCCTTTTCTTTTCTATGCTACTGGATCTCCACTGCCTTGATTATATACTGACAACGATCACTCAGTAATATGTACTACCAGATGAGCTGAAGTTTACATGTTAGCCTTTTGTACAGACATACCCACGCCTAGAACCAGTGGCTGACTGACAAATAAGCCTGACAGACATTACAAATCAATTGAAAACCTTACTAACTGCTTAAAAGGCAATCACAAATTCGTTTATGAGAATCCTCATAAATTTTAGAAGACAGCTTTCAGTGACCACTGGCCTATGTATGATCTGCCTTTATAAGAAGAAAGAAGCATGCTTTTGGAGCAAACAAGAGTAACAACTCTTTGTTTTTTCAATCAAAGTACGAACTGTTTTCAAAAACAAACAACCGAGAGAGGGTCAATGGGACTTAAATGAGTCTTCTATAAGGATCAGTACCGTAATTCTTATAGCTCCTCTACCAATGCAAAAATAAGGTGCATGAAAAATTTGAGCACATTACTCAACCTCACATATGCAGGATACATTGACTGGGTAACTGACAACATCGGCAAGGTTTATACATGGAATTCAGAAAGGGTACTAAAAATATCAAGTGACTTCACATATAATCACCTTGGGGTCAATGATAATGTCTCTCTCTGATCTCTGAATTGAAGCAAAAGCTATATGGCAGCTTCTCCTCTTATCACTGTAACTGCCACAGTCATAGCTCGAAAGATACAGATTGCCCTTCCGGAAAACTGTCGCAGATTGAAGCATGTGAACATATGGAACAGCCATTCGAAGATACAAATGCAACCTCCCTACAATTTCACACACACAGAGCCTTTGCAATTGGAAAGAAACGAACTTGCAAGTTCAAGGATCGGGCGAAATGAAAATCGAAGATCCCTCGGTTCAGTTCAGTGAAAGCAAGGGGAATAATTAGAGTGCGCTGTTCACATCGGGAAGTGATGCCCCGGACCGGTCCAGCCCATCGATAATGGGCTTATTTAAGTAAAAATAACATGTGGAAGCCCATCCTTCGGAATGCGTAACAAATACGCTGTAAAACCGAGGCTTGCTCGGGGTTTTGTCGTTTATTAATTCTCTTTTGCTAAACCTGTAAATGACGCTTCTGGTCATCGTTTATTCAGGCTTCCACCAAATAGCTTATTATATGGGATTGCTGATGGTTTATTTATTTGTAAATGATTATAATATTTTATTATAGTAATCCGCTGCCAAACAAGATAGAACGGGGCGGGTCGGTTCGTTATTTTGATAAGTTAAAAATATTTAGGCTGCGTTCGGTTTTTCTTTAAGGAAAAGAAGTTATTTTTTTAAAAAATAGAATAATTTTTATAATTTTTTGAATAAAATTATGATTAAAGTATAATTTTTATTATGTAACTTCTCCTTTTAAGATAAGTAAATTTATTTTTTTTAATTATTTTATTCCTCTATTCATCATAATTACATCTTTTTTTATTATAATATCATAGTTAAATTTTATCATAATTATAAAATTTAAATTTAATCAAATATTTTTTTAATATAATTATATTATTTCTTTTATTAAGTTATTTTTTATTATGATTATTTTTACATCATTATTATTTTAATTACGTATATATTTATTTTATTATTTTTAAATTAAATATATAATTTTTATCTATTAAAAAATATTTTTAAATCCTATACATTTTTTAATAATTTTATCAACTAAAAGTTATTTTATAATTTTACAACCGAACACATTTTCTTATTCAAAAGTCATTCTCATTTATTACGTCCGAACACAAAACAACTTCTCATTCTACTAAAATATTTTTTTTTTTAGAATCAATTTATCATTTTATAAAAGTCATTTTTTTTAAAGAACATCTACACAGACTCTTATTCCCATTCATCTCTATAACGGGGTACGAACTAGGGAAGTTAGCTTGGGAAGAGTAAATATTATTTAAATATTTGTTATAATACCATTTAGATGCAATAATTCAGTGGTAAGAGTTTTAAGTTGGGGTTAAAATGACATGGTTTTGAATTCTAGTAGTAAGATTTCCTTTTTACTTTTGATTTTTGCTAGGGATTTTCCCTCCTCGGCACCTCTGATTACTAGACAACTTTCAATTTGCATTCTCACCCTTACACATTAGTGCGTTTGGATGTGCTTTTAAGGAGAGAGAGAATTTATTATTTTTTTAAAATAATGACTTCTGTAATTTTTTGAGTTATTTGTATCTGTTTCTTTTTTAAGGAAAATAAGAAGTAAAATGAGAAATTATGATTAAAGTATAATCTCCATTTTATAACTTCTCCTTCTAAGAGAAGTATATTTATTTGTTTTCGATTATTTTGTCTCTCTTATCATAGTTACATCTTTTTTTATTATAATATCATAATTAAATTTTATCATAATTATAAGATTTAAATTTAATCAAATATTTTTTTAATATAGTTATATTATTTCTTTCATTAA
>JASKGM010000013.1:8005911-8021775 GCA_034509205.1 Ceratonia siliqua | reverse complement strand
ATTAATTTCAATATATACATAATTAAAGTTTAAGTTTAGTGAGACTTTATATATTATGATCTTATTTGTAAGGCTTCTCAATTAAAGAATGTAAAGCCTATAAAAAGTTTAAATATAATATCATTCCTCAATCACATTATATATAATTTTGTTTATGTTTTTTATCTAATAATATTATCTGAGGTGTTTTGTATAAAATATTTTTTCAATATTATTAAACTTTTGTCAAAAAAAAAAGAACAAATCAATTAAGCCTCTACTTATAAATAACAAAATTATTATATTAAAAATTGAATTAAATAGGTAACAATATGGATAACATAAAAGAAATTAAACTACCATTTGCCACGTATTTATGGAAGCATTTAGAAAATTTTACTATGAATTATTCTCATTTGATTATAATTTGATCTTTATTTTTATGGTAATTTTTATCTTTGTTAATTATTGAATTTAGTGATAAATTTTGTAAAGTATAAGAAAGATTCTATCACTTATTACATATTTTTTAAAGAGATATTTAGAGTATTTTATTATCTTTTTTAGCTTTTAAAGATAGTAATAATTTTTTTAAAAGTATAAGATATGTTTGTATAAGGTTTTAAAATAGAGCTGGAGAAATTAGTGTAATATAAGATAATACAAGAGAGGTTTATGTAATTTTATCTTTTATTTATTTATTTGTGTGTATTTATATGTTGCATTTTTAACTGAAAATTAGTGGAATATTATTATATAGAATCTGCAAGAGGCTTGTCCAGCCATAGACACTGGAGAAAGTTACTAGCTGGATGGATATGTCATGCTTTTCCATCAATATTCAAACACCAAACAATTAATCATGCCCAGTGCAGTTTACCTAATTGTACGATGATGACAGATTACTTTTTGTCCTCTTCTTTCTACCATTCATATAGTCGCTTATATATTATTAATTTTCAACCTATAATTCTCATATTATACCTCTCCTATTTATATATGTTATTTTATAGGATAATTATCTTAATGTTTTTTAAAATTAATTTAATAATATAACATTCAATAATTTTTTAATTTTTCAAATGATACTAATAAACTCTTTTATAAAAGTATAAAAAAATTAATTTATTATATTTAACACAAATATAATATATAAATTAATTATTTCATACATTTATATTAAAGCAGAGTATAATTTTAAAAATAAGAAAGATATTTGATATTATATTTCTAAATTTTAATAAAAGGTAATTTATCCTATTTATATAGTTATATAAATGGTTTATATTATAATTTAGGATATATATAATTTGGTTTTATTAGGATAAGTTGTAATTTTGTGCATATTGATTCAAAGTTGTGTAATTAATGTCTACTAGCTCGGTTTTGGTTCACCTCTTTTAATTTTGTAATAATAGTAATTAAATAAAAAATAAAAAAATATTATCTTAATTTTTCATGTAAGTCCCTCTTTATTTTTTGTTAACTTATTTATTTTTTCTAAGTCTTATTAAATATTTTTAACTCTCTCTTTTACACAGTTAAACCTACTTTAGGTGATTTATGAATCCGATGTTCCTTGAAGATGGGTGCTTTTGCATTAATTCGTACTATGACCACTCATATGATCTTCACGCACAATCCGTTGTGGTTGGCATAATTATGTAATAGAAAATTGTATAAATGCGACAAATATTTCATGCTTTATTTTATGAAAATGTAGACTTTAGTGAATTGGTGGACACACTTTTAATTTGTTCATATGAACTAATGATGTCAACTAAACACAGGCAATGGCTTCTACTGTAGTGTACTTCCATTGTCGTTCATCAAAATTTCAATGCCTAAAATATACAAACAAGTTTTGAATCATTCAATAATAATTCAAAATTTTCTTTTTTTGTTTTAAGTTAGATTAACTACTCAAACTTTAATAAATTATTTAACTTTCTTTCTAAACTTGATTATTAAAAGAATGAGTATATTAATGATTTAGTCATTTAAAAATATGTTTTTTCTCAATTTAATTTTTCAATGTTCAACTCTTCATCAATACGTTTTTCATTCATATTTTCGTATTAAAAAGTTTTATTTGCAACATTTTTTCTATTAAAAAGAATCTTACGGCCTGGTTTTCAGATGACAAGTGGTGATGAGATTTTATACACAAACTTTGTAAAATCTCGAAGATCTAATGCGAGTAATTAAGTAATTATTAATTGAAAAACACTACTAGCTCTCATTTTGAAACTTAATCTTTTAATGATAAAAATTAATTATACATTTAAAAATAATTTTTGTATTTTTAAATTTTTATTAAAATGTAATTTAAATGCAAATATGATGAATGCATTGAGAAGGTGATCATTAAAATGGGTTTTTCATTCAATATATTACAAATTTCTTTAATAGTCAATCTCGATTATATGTTGAATGTGAATAAATAATTATAATTACACATATTCAACCATTAAAATAATATTCTTTTAAAATTTTTCAAATGTGTTTAAATTTTCATTATTACTAAATGCTAATCGTATATTAGTCATTAATTTCTTACAATCTTTAATCAAATATTTTTAATTGACTTTTATTGCTAGTTTGCCTAAAATGTAAAAGGTAGATATTTCAAAATCAGTGTGTAATCAAAAATATTTATTTTCCACTAAATACATTGCAAATATTTAATTTTTTTTATCTATTTTAATCATACTAGTAAGTATGTTAAGCTCATTTGATAACTATTCTAAAATAAAATTGTAATTGAGACAAATGACCTAATTGAGACAAATAACTAGAAGTAATGAGTAGGGGTGTAAATATGAACCCATAAAACCCTAGTCAAGTATGGGCCACCATATTTTTTTATTTTATTTTTATAATTAAAAATTTCACAAAATTATTTAATAATTATATTTAATTATTATTGAATTACATTAAAATTTTAATATACAAATTACATATATTATTACAATGACATAATATAAATTACTTAAGTCATAACATAAATTAAAAATATTAATAAAAAAACTTAAATCATAATATAATTTTAAGTTTTAATATTATGACATAACTTTTTTAAAATTTTAATATCATAACATATCTTTCTTAAAATTTAAATACTATAACTTTTATAAATAAAAAAAAAAAGTTACCTTGGCCCATAGGGCTGAGCCAACTTTAACACACTTCAGTATCCAATTTATGAGGCCGAACCTAATCTACTATAATAGCAACCTAACCTACTCTATATTATAGGGTCATATGAGTCATATCGATGATACTGATCGGTCTTGATACCCTTAATTATGAAATTATAAATTTAATATAAATCACATTATTTAAAATTATAAGAAGAAATTTTAATTTGGACAAACATACCAATATCATTTATAATTTTTGAAAATAAATAATTTCACCAATAAACTAATAATTCACGTAATATTTAATGTTCCCGTTTCTCCACACTTTACTTTTTTTCTTTTTAGGGTATTTTTTATAACCAGAACAAAAAAATAATTGTATTCTACTTGTACCAACCGTTTTCATATATTCCTTACAAATATAATATTGTTTGAGTAATGTTATTTTTATATATATTTTACATCATTTTTATTTATTATTTTATTTCTATTATTTATTAATTCTCTATCAATTTGTGATATTTATTTATATTAAATTTATAGTAAAAAATAAAGCATAAAAAATTTGTGAAGAAACAAGTGAGAATAATATTTTCTTACCGTTTGGGCTGCTTTAAAAATTCCAAATACACGTAATTAAAATACTTTTACAAAAGCCAAATAAAATATTTAGCCTGTAACGCTCTGAAAGTTTGAACTTTGATACTGGAATTTAGTTACTATATAAACGGATGCCGTTACTGCGTCCCGCTTAAAGCTCTCGATCTCTGTCTCCCTTTCTTTCTGTCTGTTTTTTGTTCGAACAAGATTTTCTTCTTCTATCTCTCTACAGATCAGGGGTAAAGCTGTTCATTCTGTTTGGAGGATTCCAGGCTGAGAAGAAATCAAAACCATGAGATTTTCGTGCAATTTCAAAACCAATTGCCACAGAACCTTCATTTAGTCATTTCCTAAAAGATATTTTGGCCAAGATATCACCTTTTGTATATGGTTTGTGTTATATGGCTGTGCTTTCAGAAGCTTCGTTTTGCAGAGTCCTCTCTCTGTAATCTGTATATTCAAAATCTAAAGAAAACTTAACCTGGGTACGATCCATTAATGCCAACTCCTCTACTTTCTGGGTCTATGTCCGCTTCCCATTTCCCAATTGAAAATTTTGGTTTTGATTGTTCTTTATTTCCTTTCAGTTCTTCAAGAATTGTTTGTGTAGAACCTATGTCGTCTGTGCCAGCACGAACGGGGCGTCATCGGCAGCGTTATGAAGACAATTTGCGCCTTGTTTCTGGGTAAGTCTCTCTCTAACGCCGCCATAACTTTCCCCTTTCCCCTTTGTCTGTTAGCGCCACATTTTGCCATTCTTGCTTTTGACCTATTTTTGTTCCGGACATGCTTTATGTTCGTTATTCAATCAGTTCCAATTCTGGATGCTAATACATTTGTACTGAGTTCCTGTTTATCTTTTCCTTATCTTCCTTTGTTTCCTTCTTTCTTTTTCTTTCCTTTTGTCTCAACAATAGAAAATGAATAAGGTCGTATTCAGCAGCAGATATCTAATTTATGTTTATGAAAGAGAAGGGCATATTAAACTGTTTTACATAATTGTCTTCTCTGCTGCTTGATATTAGAATATTTTGTTATATATTTCATACACTTATGTCCTTTACTATCATATTACTGTAGTGGGCCTTACCATTGACTTAATATATATAAAATACTTCAAATTGCGTGATCTATTTTGGCCTTTATTAGGATTATAAAATTCAATTTATTTTGAAAACTATCGGTAACACCAAGCAGAGAATTTAACTGATGGATTATTAATGTCATTATGTCTATCTAAATTCCTGTAAATTGTAAAATCTTTTTGTGATTTGAATGTTGAATTCAGCCTGATATTAGTGGTTGCAGGGAAAACTCGGATTAATCTATTGAAAGCCACATCTCTTGAACTTAAAAACCTTTTTGATTGACAATAACAGCAACGACAAAGAGTGGGTAGGATTTGTTAAAAAAAAAAATAAAATAAAATATTACTTCAAAAATTTACCATATTCCCTTTCGTTTTAATTTTTCCTCATTTTACCATCGCATAGATTTATTTGGCCAGGAAACCAGATTGAAGAAAGCATGAACAACACAACACCTACTTAGTACATCATATGATGAAAATATAGACTTCAAAATTTTTGAATAATTTATTGAACATCAAGTTGGATTGCACACCATCAGTATCTTGAAAGCATATATATAATATGTTATTCATGCATTCTATTCAACAGATGTATTCCCTATAGATGGAGAAAGGACAACAAAGATCAAAAGGGAGATACAGAGGACCTAATAGAAGTTCTTATGGTTTCTTCACCAAAACGTGATGACCTTGTATTTCCAAAGGTACTTTATTTTGTAGGCACTAATGTCCTTCAGCAGCATGAAATATTTTCTTTCATATTACGAAGTTTCACTTTGTTCTCTTGCTAGGGTGGATGGGAGGATGATGAGACTGTTATAGAAGCTGCTTACCGTGAAGCATTAGAGGAAGCAGGGGTTAAAGGAATACTAAGAGTAGGTTCAATTTCCCACTTGGTCATTGAAGCTATAGGTTATAGTTCATCATTGAATGCTTAAGCATGGCAATTAGGATGACACTTTGACAGAGCCAAGGAAATATTTGTATCATAGATAAGCAGCACAAATTTGCAGGACTTTTGCTTCTTTACTGTTCTATATATGAGATGGTAATAAAAATATTAGTCAAATAATTTGGATAAACATGCCATAAATCTCTCCTCACTTATGTGCTAAGGACATCTTTATTTCTGATAATAATCTTTAGTTCTACTGCAGTTCCATGTACATGTGACTCATTTTTGTTTAACCTGATGGGAAAATTTTGGCATCCTCATTTTTAATTGGACTTGAACTAGTTGAAAAAGGCATCTCTGATTATGTAGAAATGAACTTTACACCGAGTTTCATTCCCATTACCTACTTGAGGACTTGAGGCTTAAACTGGTAATAGAATGTAGATCCCCCTAAACCCACCCTTCCACTATAGCAAAGACAGAGAGAGGATTAAAGTTATATGTGAACTACATTAGTCAAGTATGCAAAACTTGCTGCTGTGGCGTGAAGCAAGAATTGTGGACATAACTGATTGAAAATTAAGTGAACAGCACATTCCCAGCATCTCATTTTCATACTGGTGTCTATGAGATTATTTGTTGAAAATAAAGACGATTCTGTCATCTGACCGTTGCCTGATAGGATTGGGAATGTGTAGAATGATATTCTTTCTAGTAATATGGTCTATACAGTGTAACTTTTAGGAAATCTTCATTAGCTAACAGGCTGATTTTCTTCTTTTTCAGGAAATCCCCTTGGGAATGTGGGAGTTTAGAAGCAAAAGCAGTCAGAACTTGTGCAGCCTAGAAGGAGGCTGCAGAGGATACATGTTTGCCTTAGAGGTGACTGAAGAATTTGAGACCTGGCCAGAGCAGAAAAACCGTGATCGGCAATGGGTAAATATGCTGAATAAATATACTGAAGAATTACAGAAATTACTCCATCAAAATGTTAGAAGTGCTAAAACTACATGATACACATGAATATAATGCAATTTTTGCCTTTTGTTATTGCATACTTGAAGCTCAATAGGGTACTTTCAAAATCCAAGAATGTCTTTAACTTATTTGAAGTGCCTAATTGTCTTCATAGTTAAATGTAAGAGAGGCATTTAGACTCTGCCGGTACGACTGGATGTGTAAGGCCCTGGAAGAGTTTCTGAGAATTATGGCAGAAGGCAGAAAGCCAGAGAAGCAGGAAGAGGAAGTTGATCCTCCTTCAACTCCAGTATCTGATGTGTCAGAAAATCAAATTGTGTCTTCTAACTGTTATAAAAAACCCTCTGCCACTCAACACCATAGTATGTCTTCTAAACTCAATCACCTGGCACTTGCTGCTTAAGAGATTGCCATTCAGTTTGGTTTTTGACATTTTTGGTACCCTTGTGCATTAGGTTTCTGTAATGAATCGATGGTATCCAGTAACACTTTCCATTTTGATAAGGAACAAACTGTAAAGTGACGGCTAGTTTACCCCAGCTATGCAAGCGGCTTTGTTCTAGGTTCATTTTCTCTTTTTCCTTGTGATGTAAAATATGATGGTTGGAAGTCTCGAGTTTGAATGTAAGTATTTTTGGCTCACCTCACCATTCATAAAGAAGCTTGTAAAATAGCACCTTATATGAAAATCTGGCCTTGTCAGTAGGGCCTAGGGGCACCGACGATGCTGCCTGGTGACAAGCTTTGTGTACAAAATCTTTAGGGTGTAACACACTCACTTTTTACCCAGCTCTGATGAGCTCATGCTCAACAACAGTAGGGGCATCACTCCTTAGTTTTCTCTGTGTCAAATGCCTGTGCTGTAATGATATCTCTCTCTCTCTCTCTCTCTTTCACACACACACACACACACACATGCTCAACAACAGTAGGGGCATCACTCCTTAGTTTTCTCTGTGTCAAATGCCTGTGCTTTAATGATATCTCTCTCTCTCTCTCTCTCTCTCTTTCACACACACACAAAGTAGATTGAACCAATGAAAAAGGTTTGCCTTTTGGTTATTTTACAAAAATTTCAGGATTGAATTTGGTATCAGAGGAAAATATTGGAATTTAAAAGGAAATAAGCTTACACATTGCACAACGAAATTTAGAACGAACTAGCATTGTATTTCACGTTTGAAATGAAAATGTATGCTATTACAGTCTAAGCACGAGTAAAGGGACAGGCATATTTCTCTCTTAAACATTAGGATCAATAATTTTGGTGTAATGTGTATTGACCATGATAAAGAAAACTCAGAATTGAGATATCTCAAGTTGGATTATCAAATTCTCAAGTTGCAAACAAACGTCAATGTCATTAGACAAATGGGATCATTATCTTCGAGTAAAAAAAAAAATTGGTCCAGCAGAATAATTAACAGGTTTAAGTTTAACATCCCCAGAAGATTCAAATATTCCGGCAGCACCTGGACAATAGTGACTGGTGAGAGCCATGCTTGGTCGCTTGTAGTTTGTAGGCAGGTCCCTATCCCTCGAGATGATCACTTAAAGATTCAGAAAATCCAAATGAACTGTTTCACACTTTAATATTCTCTTATTCGAGTTTTCCTGTTGCTGATTAGATGAAATAAACTATGAGTAACAATAACAAGCCTAATAGTTTCACAAAAAAGCTCACTTTTATGGGTAAGAGTTAGATTTGGCAAATTGCAGAAATCCAATGGTATGTGGCTTCTTTCTTTTTGACAAACAAAATGGCAATAAATGGTGCCCACTAGAGCCGCACATGAAGAAAAGGCAACTCCACGATCACGACCACGAGCATAGGTTCATGTTCTAAGGGGTGGATGTTTCCCAGAAATTGATACTATGCAACCACTCAAGGACAAAAAAGAATGAATCGGATTGTCCATTGTGTTTTACTTAATTTCTAAGGAACTTTAGATCTTGTTTGGTTTGATTTTTAAAAGCTATTTTTTTATTTTGCAAGAAAAAAAAAATTTGTTTAAGTAACTGTTTTCATCAGTTATTTTTTAAAAACTGTTTTCAAAAATAATGACTAGAAAATAAAAAAATAAAAATAATTTTTTTGTGTTTTGACTTATTTTCGTCATCTGTTTTTTAAAAAATACGAAAAACAACTGATGAAAAATATTTTTATCCAAACAAAATATTTATTTTTTTATTTTATAAAATTATTTTTAAAAATTATTTAAAATAATAATAAAACAAAAACCGTTCCAAACCGTTCATTAACTCCTCGACCTTAGCATCTGAAAATTTGGTCCATGCTGGCTTCATATCGTATGTTAGGCGTTATTCATGACTTCTGTGTATCTTATCAGTTTGAAGCCAAATCAGCAAACAATTTCAGCAACTTACCCAAAATCTTTGGAATGGCCTTCGAATATTACTACCCACGAAACTCAAAAGCCTTAAAAACGTGAAAATTTATATACTTTGGTTTTCATGATTGTTCCAAAATTTCCGACTAATAAGTCTGGTTGAATGAATATGGAAGAATAAGCTCAGAAATTATATTGGTCCAAGCACTACATTTTAATAATTTAAGAATCCTATCTTTAAGATTTAAGAATTTCCTTTTCCTTTTTCCATTTCTTTAATTTAAAACTTAAAAGATGAAGACCACAGAAAGAACTTACCTTTGCCAGTGGCAGTCAAGATAGGAACATAAAAGATAAAAAAAAAAAAAAAACTATTAAAATTAGTTATCTTAATTCATGTCTTTCTTTTCTTTTTTAAATCAAAAGTAGACATTTTCATTAATCATCAGACATAAAAATGACTTAAACTGGAGAAATATTGATATGTTGTTTGTTAAGGTATATTTGGATGTATTGGTTATTTTTTTTATAATTTATTTTAAGAAAAAAATAAAAAAATTAGAACATAATGCTTAAAAAAAGTGAAAAAAGTACAGAAAATGTAAAAAAAAAATAAAACAAAAGAGTAAAAAAAAAAAACCAAAATAGTTAATAAATAAATAGACACCCAAATGTACTAATATATTTAGATGTATCTTATAAAATACTATATATACACCCCAAATGCAATGTTCTGTCTGGTAATTATATATTAGAACTAAACTTTGAGAAATGAATAGAGAAAAAGTTGAACCAAAACTCACAAATTGAAATAGTTATAGTTCTTAAAAATCGAAAGTGGGGTGAACAGTGTAAAAGCGTGTTAAGATTTCTGTTTTATGCCTTTAGTTTGAACTGTCATCGTAGTTAACAGCTGATTAATAAGTTTAAAAGCTAATTTTATGAAGAATCATTGACTATGACTTTCTTATTTTGCGGATGTGGGACTAAGATAGATGCTTTTGGACACGCACAACTATAAGCCTTTGAAGAAGACAAAAGTGACCATTATCAGATACAACCCTAAAATAATGAACAGTACCACAATCAAGCCCAATTAATCCAAATCCCAATGAAACTTTCACTTAATCCTGTTTCATATCAAATTGGGTGGGCAAAAAGTATAGACTAAATTTAACATCTGTCTCCTCTTCAAAGTCTTTGTAGGTTCTCCACCTATCTATCTAGGACAAATCCTAATTTCTTAGTTATTATTGAAATTAATGTAATTTACATCGACATGGTACCATTTCCAGAGGACTACTTAAACAAACAAACGGGCTTAAATTAGTGTCTGATAACTTTTTTTCTGCTGCGTTTTTTTTGCTGTTTTAAAATGGTTGCTGTTTTTTTTTATCAAATAAGGAGAGGTTGCTGATTTTTTTTTTTGTTATGCTGTTTTCTTCTTTCTTTTTTCTGCTGCGTTTTTTTTGCTGTTTTAAAATGGTTGCTGTTTTTTTTTATCAAATAAGGAGAGGTTGCTGGTTTTTTTTTGTTATGCTGTTTTCTCCCAATAGAGATCAAGGTCCACGTAATTTGATATGAGTTTGATGAATTGCCTAGGGCGGATATATGATCTCTAAGGTTTTAGTATTTTAACTTCAGATGTCTCCCTGCTAAATCTTTCACTTGAGAAATTAAGATATCCCATTTACCAAACTATCACTTTATTTTCAGTTGCATCAATAACACTGAGATATCATAGATGTAATGGAACCTACAATCAATAAGATTATTTATTGTAATTTTGTATTATTCAATCTTTATAGTCCTACCTTTACATTTAATTGGTCTAATTCATACACAATATTGTTAGGGACATTTGGTCAAAGTTCCACTACCAGGTTTTGCAATTAGTTGTCGCTAATTAAGAATTGCCTAGTCATTGTGTTCCTCAAAAAAGGTATGCCTATGTGTCTTTCTCACATGCTCCCCAACATGGCTTCGCCTCATCTGGTTTCCTTTCTATTCGCTAACGTAATTGAATACAAGGGAAGCATACTTGCTCCAACCTTTGCAAAATTATATCAAACAAAAATATTACCAATAAAATATGAACACTTGAAAAGTAAACTTTGGTGTTTGATAAAAAGAAGAGAAGACTGTGGAACTTATCATTGATTTTATGGCTCAAATTGGGTGCACATGGGTGAGTAATGATATTCCTTAAACACCCTATTATTAAAGGGGGAAAAAGTTCATACAAGTTAGACTTAGACAATAATCTAATAAAGGATGAATACCTCTTAAAATATCACCTCCTTGCAGAACCATTCCATTTGAAGACCACACAACCTTCACCCACTTTCTTAACTTTCTTGGGGAGAAAAAAATAGGCTTCCAGTTCCAGATTGAATCTAATAAATTATTTGTAACTGACAATGTATACTCAAAAAAAAAAGAACAGAAATGTGAGTAACTGAAATTTGTAAATAACGAATTGCATTCAAAGAGGTCAGGTTTTTACAGATGGGTATGATAATTACACTAAATGATCACAATAATCCAACTGGCAATCATTATTTGAGTAATAAGTTTCATTATGATTGGGTTTAATTGGACAGTTTGAATATACTCAAACATCAAAACCGAATCATCTATACACCCATGATGAAAAGATCAAAGAAAACACAGAGCAATAAAACGTTGTTTAAATTCTTAAATGTTGTTTCATAAAAATGAAAATTTTCATTTTAATTAGAGAAAAGATTTTTACATGTATGAGGTTAGAGTAAAGGACTTAAACTCAATTCCTTTATGAATTAAAAAAAAAGAGAAATTTTCTACAATAATAATCATAAAAAATCTCAGCTGGAGGAGCATGCAGCCAAATTATCAAGAGAATACTGATCATAGCACCCACATAATTACTAATGATAAATCTAGGTAGTTTATTCTAAATGATTACCTCTTTGCACTCTAAATGGGACCTAATAATCATCAGAAAGAGCATGAAGCTCTCCCACCTGCAATGATCATTAGAATGTGCAACTGAGCTTCATATGAACCTTTTTTCCCCTTTGGCTGATCAAACTAATGAGATAGACCTTGAGATACAATTAGCGATTCTATAGCTTTTTAGATTGTGTGTGGAGTCTATATGATTAGCTCCTCGTTCATGTACAATCCCATGATTTGATAGAAAGGTCACATGCAGCAACTTTGGACTATATGGGTTATTCAGAACTGGACACGATATTAAAAATAAAATTTGCTAATTCAAAACAGGGCACAACTTTGATTGAAGAATAATCATGAAATGGAGTATCTAAGAGAACATGCTTATAATGGGCCATGAAGATTTCTAATTATGCCACCCACTAATATAATTTTCTTTTCTTCTCCTGTTTTAATTATATTAATGCCCCTTCATCTTCCTCCCATCATTTGAAACTCATTTCTTACAACTTTACAGGAGTTTTGTATGTTTGCTTGGACCCCTTCAAGAACCAGGGATGGATTCTGTTGCCCTGCCCCTGCCCTTCAATTTTCTTTTTCTTTTTTTTCTACAAAAGACTTTCCTTTCTGATTGACTAGATTGATCAATTATGACATAACTGCAGCAGAAGGTTATATAAATATGGATAAAGTTTCAAGAAAAGAGGGCACGTGTTGGCACTAATTCATGGAAGAAGGATACAGATGGAAATATATGAAAAAGTCAGGGTGCTAATGAGAGTTTTGGTGAGCTAGCCCTCTCTTATTTAAGCCATAGACTCACATGCTGACTCCGCACAACAAAACAACACAACAACAAACGAAAGAGAAGGGAAAGAGCAAGAGCCTCTGCATGTCATATTTGCCACTCTCTGCTCTGTAACTTCTCTTCTTCACATATAATATCATTTACTCATCTCATACACTTGTGCCTTCCCCCATAAGTCTTCTTCCCTTGTTTGTTCTTTCACCTACACGACAACTCATCTCTCTTACGTATTTCATCAACCACATGATGAACCCATTTACGTCGTCGTCGTCCAAGGCCAAAAAGAAGCAAACGGCGACAACAAGCACCACAACAGCAACGACACAAGAGCAAAAACATGAAACGGCATGGGGAGGGAGGTACCTGGGTGTTCGGAGGAGACCCTGGGGAAGATACGCGGCGGAGATTAGAGACCCTTCCACAAAAGAAAGGCATTGGCTTGGAACCTTCGACACTGCTGAAGAAGCTGCGTTGGCATACGACAGAGCAGCTCGGTCCATGCGCGGCTCACGTGCCCGAACCAACTTCGTCTACTCCGATACCCCACCAGGTTCTTCCGTCACCTCCATTATCTCCCCTGATGAACAAACCCACCAGAACCAGGACTTCTCGTCCCTTTTCGCCCCAAATTCACTCACCCAACAATCCGACCCAGGTTCACAGCTCAACGAATGCAACCTCACGGGAGGGTTCCTGGGGATTACAGATAGCACCACCTGGGCAGAAGCTTCTTCTGGGGTTTATGGACAACATCAGTGGCCCACCGTGGACGCCCATAACGTAAGCCATTTCCACCAACTGTATGATGACAGTAACACTGAGCTCCCTCCATTGCCACCGGATATTACCAGCTCCACGGATTATGAAATGGGACATGGGTTTTACAGTAACGAATTTGGGTGTTCAGAGCAGAGCAGTGGGTGTACTACAAGCGGGTCGTCGTCCTCGTATATGGGTTTTGATTCGGGTGATTACGTGCATAGCCCAATGTTCAGCACAATGCCAGCAGTGTCCGATAAGGGGCCAGAGCCAGAGGGTTTTGATTTGGGGGGTTCATCTTATTTCTTCCAAGATTGAAGATTATGCTAATTTCTGTGGTTTCTGTGTGTGGTTAAGTTTGTCGTTAATATGTATATTGCGGTGAGTTTGTGTGTTGAACTTGGGAGGGACTAGGGACTCGGGACTAGGGAGGGAAGGGGATGATGATTATGGTGTGTATTTGGGCTATTGTAGAGGTTTGTTAAACTAAAGTATTGGGCTTTACTACTGGGCTTTCGTTTCGTTAGCTAGTTCCTTTCACAAGCAGAGAGTGAGTGGCCCCACATAGATTTCATATGGGGCTACTTCCTTTCTCATAACATATTATTACTTTATAAATATTATAACATCCATTAATATTTATACTAATATATGTATGTATTTACTATTTAGAGTATAAACCAATTTTTAAAACTAAATTACTCTTTATTACTCTTATAGTACACTTGTAATTTTTTTCTCCAATTTTTTAAATTATTTAAAAAAATTAATATAAACATTAATCATCACAGAATATTTCAGAAAACACGATTTTCCGAGCTAATCCCTATTTTGCCAATATCCTTAACTAATGGAAGATATCGTACCTGTGGCTGTAAGGCTGTAATCGCTCTCGTCCTTCTTGGGCTTGGGAAGTTGGAAAAGAAGGGATAAGGTCAGGAGGGTGAATATCACTCGGTGAAATTAATTCTCAACCTCTGAATGTGCTTAATTGGTGTTTGAACATCAATATTAAGACACAAAGATTAGTTTTTTAATATTATAAAAAATGATAATCCATATCTTTTTTCTTCATTTACGAGTCTCTAAGATTGAAAATTGATATTTGTAGCTGGGCATCATTATTTGTAATGTGACAAGTAGTTTTTTATTTAATTTTGTTGTCTTTGTAGTTGTGATCACGCAAGAACTATGAGTCTGTGACTATGACATATAAATATAAATACAGCTAACTTCCAAGCCTACAAATCAGGTTTTTGGTATAAAATTATAATCTATTTAGTTAATTAGACTTATATAAAAGCTTTAACCTGACTTAAATTTTTAAATAAATCAGGCTGCAAATTCCTGATAGATCATTTAACTTATTTTCATTCTTAATTATTTTGCCAACTATAATTTATATATATTAAATTTTTTAATGTTATTTAAATATTATAATTTAATAATAAGGATCTCATCTTATCTTTATAGAAACTTGAGTTTGAACACAAACACCTCAAGTTTTATTCTTTCAAAAAAAAAAAGAAGTAAACAGGCTAATCCACTAATCCGACAAACATAGCTGATTTTAATAGCCCTAAACACGGGTGAATGATATATATTTAATTTAAATAATATATTGGTAATATTAAATGTTTCATAAATTATATAAATAAAAATTGATCATTTCGTTAATAATTGGTTACCGAGATCAATGTTTAATTAAATTTTAAAATTTATCTTATTCAACTATACCAAGTGGTGGCAAGTATTTATATTATTTAATAAATATACAAAACTAACGAATTGAACTCAACTAAGCCACACGGCCACGCCTACCTTTTTGGGTTAAAGACAGGAGAGGAGAGCCATATTATTAATAAGACTGGTACATAAAATAAGGCCCATGTTAATTTTTATTTTATTTTAATTATTTTTTACAAATCGAATATATGATTATTTATATTTATTAATTTTTAGGAGTTCCCTTCTCGTGGGGCAGTCAATCAAAGAAGGAGCGATGACCCAGCGGAAAGCTCCTTCTCAATTCTATTGTTCTTGGGCTGAATTATTTGGTCGCCCAAAAATATGAATTAATTCATCATTTTCTTCATGTTACGGGCCACGGGGCATGTAACATGTTCCTGATCGGACGCCACCCTCCACGGATAAGCATTATATAAAACTTACCATTTTCTCTTCTTCTTTTCTTATGTATTATAACAGTTAGTTTTTATAGGAAAAATGTTTGAATAAATTTAATTTATAAATTAAGTTAATAATAAATGTATACATAAATATTTTTAGAATAAATTTAATATAAAATTTGTTTATATATATAT
>JASKGM010000013.1:7988288-8003922 GCA_034509205.1 Ceratonia siliqua | reverse complement strand
ACTTTTCTTTCATTTGTTTCTTTTATAATATATATATATATATATATATATATATATATATATATATATATATATTAATTTTAAAAATATACTGAGATAAAAAATAGACAAATAATACAAAAAAATTACCAGCTCGTCCAAAAAGTGAGGCAGAAGCACTTTTTGTCCAAGTTATATATATTTTTTTCTCTTAAAGTTGGGTGAGGGGTTTTGGCATTATTCTGTTCTTTAGTTTGGTTGTTTGCTGTTTTGCTTCTTGGAACTTGGTCTTTCTCTTCAACTGTAAATCTATAAGATTGTATACCCTTTTTTTTTTCTCGATGGTTGTCTTTAACATGTTGGCCATGAGTTATTTTCTCAAGCATTGTGAATTCTAGAACAATGAAGGTATCAAAATTTTCAATGTAGCTTAGATTTCTTAGTTTTTATCAAAATAACCAGACTAAGGATAATTTTTCTTCATTTGTACAACACTTTCCATTATCTAAGCAGTTGCAGATATGGGTGTTTTTTATTTTATATCTAATGAATAACTTACACAGTCATGAAATATGTTTATCAATTGCAATTGGAATTAATCCAAAGCCTTCTCAACTAGGGTTGATTGGTTCCCCATTTGG
The DNA here is from genome assembly GCA_034509205.1 of Ceratonia siliqua. Classification (NCBI taxonomy): domain Eukaryota; kingdom Viridiplantae; phylum Streptophyta; class Magnoliopsida; order Fabales; family Fabaceae; genus Ceratonia; species Ceratonia siliqua. The sequence goes on along the minus strand of JASKGM010000013.1, from coordinate 8,003,302 downwards.
TTTTGGGCGAGGGATGACAACGTTCCCTAAAGTTTCCTGTAAATTCTGTTAGCTGTGATCTGATGTCTGTATGTACAGCAGAATGGGGGCTGTACAAGGTTCTAAAACAGACAATGTAACACAATCAACTATGTATTCATTTCAGACAATGTAACACAAAATCAACTATGGATTCATTTCCGTCATTGTTCACTTGGGAATCTCATTTTCGATCATGGTGTTTTCTTCAATACTCTTGAATAGTAATATTTAAGAGTATGTTTTTATTTTTTAAAATTATTTTTGTTTTTTAATCTTTATGTTAATAAATAAGTTAAAAGAATTTAATTTTTTTTAAAAAAATAAAAAAAGATTTCATAACACATTAATTAACTAATTCAAAAAAAAATTCTTTTAACTTATTTCTTAAAATAATAAAATAAAAAATAAAAAACTTACTCCAAAGTAGTTTATATTACAAAATAGGATAGAATCTATCGAAAATACTCTAGACTAGTATAGAATTTACCTTCCATCAATTCTGTTTCTAGAGAAATAAGAATATCAGTCATGTTTATTTACGTGCGCAATTATCATAGGTCTCTATTTTTCACTCGCTATTGAATGTGGTTCTTTTATCTTGTGATCCCGTATCAGGGGCACTTTATTTTATTATTTCCATCTTTATTAGCTATCAGATTCAGAGATTCTCCATCCAGTTTATTAGTTTTTGAATTTCACTGAACCCAGTGATGTGAAGTTATTTTGTGGCCGAAGTCCAAAATCTTAAATATTTAAGGCCCATTAAGGAGATATTGTCATACAAATTTGGAAGGCCGGAAGCCCGTTGTTTGATGGACCCTGCGCAGTTGGAAAGCCGCGAAGGAATAAAAAGCATCGTGTCGCAAGTATTAAATGCCTTCTCACTTTTGATCTGGCTTTGCTTAAAATTAGAAGTTAAAACTACACTTGATCAATAGTTATTTAATAGGGGGAAAGAGTTTATTTGTACTATAATTTAAATTTTAAAATCATAAATATCTGTTTATCCTAAAATGTAAATAATATATATGACAATCGAGAGAGAATAAACGGTTACATATAAACCTATTTCAAATTAAGTATAATGTAGTTCTTTCCGTTCAGGAATTTTACACTAATCAATCCAAAGATTTTTATTATTTTTAAGCTCAAAATTTTCTTCTATCAAATCATATTTGCTGAGTAGAAATAATAGCACAAGGAAAGCCAAAAAAGTTAGGTAAAAGTTTGAATCAGCAAAATCTACTCTACAGTTGATGCCATGCAGTTGTTTTCTGATTCATTTCCCATGAAAAGACAGAATACAAGAAGCCAAATTAATCTTAGGTTGCTTCAATCCTATTGGTTGCCCTATGTGGCTGTGATTTCTGAACACTAAAAATGGTTATCCTTTCATGGGGTCCATCCTTGTCTTCGGACACATCGGTGATGACACTCAAATGGCAAGAGGGCATCTGCATGGGTGGGATACCCCGCATGTCCCTTTGGGAGATACATTATATCCAAAACTAGTTGACCCAAGTAAACGCCTTTCACTATCTTAATAATACAATACATAGATCAACAAGCTTTTGTTATGGGTTTTTCCATACTCACTCTTTGATTGTTGATCAGATCCACCCTATTCACCAACTGGATACCTATCTACTCTCTACAACTTGGACTCAACTAGGCAACGTCACCCCTTTGCTCATGAATTAATACATTAATTCTCATCCACTAAAACCTATCTATATAGGCCAATTTCAAACCAAATTTTTTGTTTTTGTTTTTGTTTTGTTCTTTCAGCATTTTACTAATCAAAGTTGTTTCTCCAATCTTTTATCACTTAATATAAATAGTAAGAACGTTGCAAGAAATTTTAACTACTTTCAAATCGTCGGTCATCATATTATTAAAAAATCAAATTAGATGTATAATTTAATGAATGATTAATAAATGATAAACTAATTAAACATGATGTTATCAGATCGATGTCCTTGAAGATCACCTTTAAGTATATATGACTGCAAATCATATTAAGAAGTCATTAACAAAATGGAATTGCTGAATTCGTAAAACAACTGGCTGGCTCCATCGCTTTGTTGATAGAAATAGAAACCACCCACGTGGTTTGGGATTGGATTTGCATAAGACAACAACGTGTTGGCAGTAACCTAATTAGGATTTTGCATTTCTTGACGTTCGTTCATTGGTACTATTGTTACGTGTGTAATACCGAAACTCCACTAAAGGATTATTAAAAATGATTTTATGAATAGAATTTCAAATCAATATGTGTACTTGTCTACCAATTTTGTTCCATCGATCCTTAAGCATATATATATAATAATATAATCTTATGATCTATCTGCTGTGGTGAAAGCTAACTTACTTTGTTCCTTTTATTTTCCCACATGAAAGTAAGATAAGAAACTAACAAACTAATTATTAACTGGGAATTCAACTACCTGTATTATGGTTCAGAAGTGGTAGGTAAAGATGGGCTGCATCAATTGCTTTCACCGTTCTTTCTTGTCAGCCTAATCTCTCCATCAAGATGGGGAAACCACATATATTTTCCTACACGTACCCAGCCGCTTCTTAATTAATTCTTCTGTGTATAGTCTATTCAAAGAGCGTAGCCAATATGTTTCCTTTTTATAATCACTTTCAATAGAAGTATTTAAGATGAAATACCGATGGACATTAATGGGGAGCGGTGTCAAATTTCAGGCATTCACACTGAGAATGTGGAAGAAACAGTTGGGAGCATGATCACTTGTTCCCATGGTCACAAAGACTCATGAATGAACTAGGCTATGGAGAGGAGAATGCTTACCACTTACCAGCCAATGTGGAAAGCAAGTGCACATGGACATGGCTGTTTCAAACTGTAACAACCAAACCATCCTTCCTCAACCTCTGAGTCTCAACTAATTAATTGGAAGCTTCTTCTTCATCCATACCATCTTTTATTCGTCAAACACTGTCTGTTAAGACACTAAGATACCCTATAGCTTTAGCTAGTCAACAATTTGATGCTCCTTACGTATTTATTATATACATGTCAGGCATCTTTGAATACTATATAATGCATATCCACGCATTGAAAATTACATATTTAATGAGAAGTGAGCAGTGTTAGTTGCAGAGGCTGAGATTTTAGCATGTGATCATCAGGGTTTGTATATGTTATATATGATCTGAACTGCAGAAAAAAAAAAAAGAGAAAATATGTCGGCATGCATGTGGGTTCTCTTCTCTCCATCATTTTATTGTCACATTTAATGATATGCATATATGGTTCTTATATTCATTACATGTCCCATCATTTCTACCTTCTCAACCCCCTTGTTCATAATATGAAACATTGAATTTCAATATATATATCTATCTTCTAGAGCTAGGGACCAATATTATACATTATTAATTTCCAAGTCTTGCTCAATGTATATTATACACCTGGCCTAATGTATTGTATCAAAAAATATAATTTAAAATCTTTCGGGAATTGTACAAAAATTAAATTGGAATTACACAATGCCTTTATATATACTAGATTGTAAAACTGTGGTCGCCACTAGAATTGTCCAGAAAAAAAAGGCTTGAAAGCAGAGTATATTAAAAAATGTCACTCGGTTTTTATACATTGAAGTCATGCTAGAACTAATGAAGTATATTTGATTATTTTCAATGGATAGGCCTAAAAAATGTATATTCAATTCTAATCCTTTGTGTAATCCTCATCCATTTCCTTCTTATAATTTTTTTTATTTCAGGCGTATATTTTCCAACATATGTAGTAATAGTTGGTGTCATGTAATTGACAAAACAATTATAAAGATGTTAATTCTAATTTAAAATGATTAATATATTAATTTCTTTAATTTATTCAAGTCAAGTGAATTGTAATTAACTAATTATAGATCTCTTGGATAAAAGACACAAAATTTTAGAGGCCATAATTTTAACCCAATTTCCGTTCATCTTATCACTCATCTTAGAAAAAAAAAACTTTCTTGGAAGGTATCAAAGGAAAAGAGGCGGGACCATATAATTAAGAAAGAAAATCAGAGGGATATCCAACCACCGGCATACACTCAATTAATTAGTTGACTTTTTGCTCAAAGAGTATATAATATATGATTAATGATTATATATCACATTCATAATTAAAAATCCCATCCATAATTTAAGGCCAAATAAAGTGGGTTCCATGACAAATTCGGAATCCCAACGCTTCTTTAGCTTAGAGGTTTCTGTTATAATTTTAATGCTGTAAATATAATAGGTTTTTTGCTAAAAAATCCAAATACACCCAATTAAAATATTTTCACAAAAATTAATCATTTAACGCTCTGAAAGTGAAAACTTTGTAATTTGGTTACTATATAAACGGATGCCGTTGCTGCGTCCCCCGTGGAAAGCTCTTGCTCACTGTTTCCGTGGAAGCCTTTCTGCTTTTGTTTCTTTCTGTTCTTAGAAGATTTCTTCTTCTATCTCGCCACAAAGGGATAAAGGGATTGCTGTTCATTCTGCTATTTGGAGGATCCTGGCTGAGAAGAAACAAAAAAAGCATGAGATTTCATGCAATTTGAAACTCAACAGCTATAGAACCTTCACTTAGCCAATCTTTTTATCCAAAACAATATCTTGGCCTTGACCCAGATATCATCTTTCCTTTCTGGTTTCTCTTTCATGGCAGAGCTTTCAGAAGCTGCTTTTTGCTCGGTCCCATTCTTATGAAGCCTGCTCTTTCTATAATCAATATATAGAGAACACATCACCTGGGTATGTCCCAACAATGTCCACTCTTCCTTCTGTTTTTGGGTTTATGTTTATTTTTCGACACTTCCCATTTCCTAATGTAACAATTTGTTCTGATTTTTCTGTGTTTCCTTTCTGTTCTTTTAAGAATTGCTTGTCTAGAAACTAGAAGAACCTATCATGTTTACACCAGCACGAACAGGGCGACATCGACAGCGTTATGAAGACAACTTGCGCCTTGTCTCTGGGTAAGTCTTTGTTTAACGCCATAGCTTCTCTATTTCTATTATTTACCCTTTTTCCTTTTGGTTTATGACCCATTTTTGTTCTTCACATGCATTATATTCCTTATTCAATTGGTTTCAGTTCTGTATTCTAAATATATCTGCGCCAGGTTCCAATTTATCTCTTCCTTTGTTTCCCTCTTCTTTCTCTGCTTCTCTTTTGTCTCATTAAAAATAAAAGGTGGTTGCTGGGGGTGGCGCTGCACAATTCAATTCAGCATCTAAATATAATTTTTTTAATTTTTAATTTAAACTTTTTAATATTAATTAATTATTATCCATGTGATATAATTTTTTAAAAGTTTTTAAAAATATTTTAAAAATATTTTAATATATTTTATTTACTATTTATCTATAATTTCTTGATACTATTTATTTATATATAAAAATTTTTAAAAAATATAAAAACGTTTTAAAATTTTTTTAAAAAATATATGATATAAATAATAATTTATTAATATTAAAAAATTAAAAAAATTAAAAAATTAAAAAATTAAAAAATTAAAAAAAAATTTTAATTCTATGCTACAACCCCAAATTGCCCAAAATAAAATTGATAAAGTCGTATTCAGAAGCAGATGTATAAATATAATTTGTGTTTATAAATGAGAAGGGCATCTCAAACTGTTTTACTTCTGCATAATTATCTTCTGAGCTTAGATTAGTATATTTCATATCACAGCAGTGGGCCTGTAATCATTGACTTAACAAAAGGAGATGTATAAATATAATTTGTGTTTATAAATGAGAAGGGCATCTCAAACTGTTTTACTTCTGCATAATTATCTCCTGAGCTTAGATTAGTATATTTCATATCACAGCAGTGGGCCTGTAATCATTGACTTAACAAATATAAAATAGTTTAAATTACGTGTTCTATTTTGGCTTGTATCAGGATTATAAAATTAAACAATTTCGAAAGTTGTGGGTAACATCACTGGGGCAAGCACAGTATTCAACTGGGGATGAAATATGTATATCAAATGATGATTGGTTTCATCCTGCTACTAGCAGTGACTGGGAAATTTCGGTTCTTAACTTTGTCTTTTCCCTTCAGAATATCAGGTTGAATGGATCCTCTTTACATCTATTCAATAAAGAGAAAGAGGGATTAGTGTTGAGGACTGGGTACCCCGCAATAGCGCTATTGTTTATTTGTCCCCGCGATGGGGGCGGCTCCCCAGTATCAAACCCAGTGACCTTATGATAAAGGTGTGGGTGATACTGGTACCACTGGGACGATCACAATAACGCTATTGCGGGGACCTAGTACTCAACAATTAGTTTATGAAAGCCATATGTTTTCAAGTCTTTTAAATTTACAAAAACAGAAAGAACAGACAAGGTGGTGGGTGGGATTTGTTAAAAAATAAAATAAAATAAAAACTTTCTTAAGCGTTTCATTATATTCTCTTTTCCTTTTCCTTTTACTTTTCCTTTTCTCATTTTACCGTCGCACAGATTTATTTGGCCAGGGAATGGTGTAAAACTGTAAATGTAACAGATATGGAAAATTATTTGTTGAACATCAAGTAGGATCCATTAGCTCAAATTATGCATACCATCAGAATCATACCCCCAAACAAAAATCTATAAGGTTGCATTTGAATATAGGGATTTGGTTATGGTAATTAGATTAGTACAGGGATTTATCCAAATGCAACCTGAAGGAAACTATGAGTTAGACTGTGAGAGTAAGCAAATCAAGAGTGATTCGTGAATGGGATAACAACTTAAGCTGCAAGCAACCACCAAAATGGTTAATCTCTGCTTCAAAGATTTCTAGACGCAGATACAAAGAATGACTAATGCTGGATATTCATAAAAAATCTCAGAATATTTATATATATAAAGCAACCAAATTTCTCACAGCTAGTATAGATTTGAATCTAGATAGTCGAATCCCTTTCAAGCTTCTAATATTTGTTATTAGAGTTCCTAGGGCCAACACTGGTTCAATCAAAATTGCTTACTTATGCATTCCGTACAACAGATGTATTCCCTATAGATGGAGAAAGGACAAGAATGATCGAAAGGGAGATACAGAGGACATAATAGAAGTTCTTATGATTTCTTCACCAAAACGTGATGACCTTGTATTTCCAAAGGTACTTGATATTGTCTACGCCAATGTCCTTGTTTAGCACACAATATTTCCTTTCATATAGCAAAGGTTTCATTTGGTTCTCTTGCCAGGGTGGATGGGAGGATGATGAGACTGTTATAGAAGCTGCTCACCGTGAAGTGTTGGAAGAAGCAGGAGTTAAAGGAATACTACGAGTATGTTTAATTTCCCACTTGGTGATTGAAGTTATAGATTATAATTCATTGTCGAATGTTTAAGCATGCCAATTAGGATGATAATACCAAGGAACTGTTCATATCATACATATGTAGCACAAATTGCTAAAATAATCATGATATTATTCAAACATTTTGGATAAACATGCCATAAATCTTCCCTCTCTTTGAGCTCCAATTTATAAACATTCCCTATGCATAAGAATAGCTTTATTGGCTGGAAACTTCTTCGAAGTGCTTTGTCCTGCAACGGGGATTATGCACTTCTACTGGAATTTCATGTTTAGCCTAACAACTTTAACTTGAGCTGATGGGAAATATGTTTTTGCATACAAATTCTATAATTGGATTTGATCTTCAACTGGTTGAAGAAACATATATGGCAGCATAGGAATGAAATTTACACCAATTGTCATTCCATTTACCTAGTTGAGGCTCAAACTGGTAATAGAATGTAGATCCCCTTAATCCCATCCCTTTTCCACTCCAAATAGAGCGAGGGAGGATAAGAGTTATAAGTGAAATACATTAGTCAAGTGGGCAAAACCTGATTTCTGCCATGATGCAAGAATTACAGAGATAAGAGATTGAAAATCAAGTTAAACAGATTCCCAGCTCCACCGTTTCTAACTGGTTACTCAGATATATCTGATTTATAATGGAGATGATTCTGCCATTTGGCCGGCGCCTGTTGAGATTAAACAATGCAGAGATGAAAATTTTACTTTATGATATATATATGAAGTTAAATTGTAGAAATCTTCGTTAGGTAATAGGCTGACTTTCTTCTTTTTCAGGAAACCCCCTTAGGAATGTGGGAGTTTAGAAGCAAAAGCAACCAGGACTTATGCTGTCTGGAAGGAGGCTGCAGAGGATACATGTTTGCCTTAGAGGTGACTGAAGAACTTGAGACCTGGGCAGAGCAGAAAAACCGTAATCGCCGATGGGTAAGTATGCTGAATAAATCCACAAAAGATTTACTAAAATCACAGCATCAATTTGGTAAAGTGCCAAAGATATACATAAATATATTGCAATTTGTACTTTTTGACATTGCATTCTTCAAGCATAATACAGCACTGCTACAATAAAGGACATCTTTAGCTAAGTTCAAGTGCATATTTATCTTCGTAGTTGAACATAAGCGAGGCATTTAGACTCTGCCGGTACGACTGGATGTGTAGGGCGCTGGAGGAGTTTTTGAGACTTATGGCAGAGGACAGAAATCTTAAGAAGCAGGACGAGCAAGTTGATCCTCCTTCAACTTCAGTATCAGATGTCCTAGAAAGTCAAATTTTGCCACTCAACTGCTATAAAAGACCCTCTACTACCCAACACCATAGTATGTCTTCTGAATCTAATCTCTTGCTTCTTAAGGGATGGCCATTCACTTTGGTTTTTGACATATTTTGTACCCTTGTGCAGTAGGTTTCTGCATTGATACAATGGTGTCCAGTAATTCCTTCCAATTTGAAAGAGAACAAACTGTAAAGTGACGACTTGGGTACACCATCTAGGTCATCGACTTCGTTGTAGCTTCTTTTTCTTTCTTTCCCTTGTGATCTTAATGTGAAATATGATGGTGGAAGTCTCCAGCGTTCATAGATTTAAAAAGAATTTTGCTTCAATCCACCATTCATTAAGAAGCTTGCAAAATAGCACCATTGGTGAAAATCTGGTCCTGTCACTAAGAGCACAGACGATGCTGCCTGGTTACAAAATTGTATACAGAATCTTTGAAGATGTCAATTTTCGCGCAGCTCTAATGACTTCATTCTCAACGGCAGTACTGGTGTTATTCTCCTTGGTTTTCTGTTTCCATGCCTGTAATATCTATGAAAATTCTGTCTCTCTAATTAATGAAACCAGAATAAGGTTTGCCTTATGATTATTCCACATAATTTTCAGGATGAAACTTAATATCAGTGGGGAAAATATTGGTGATAAACATCAAAAGAATTTGCAAAATATGCAACCTACAAACTAACAAACTGTCATTGGATTTCAAGTTTGAAATGAACAAAGAAAAGGATGGTCTATTCTTTTGATTGGATTTTACATTCTGGGTTAATTGATAAAGAATGGTGTATTCTTTTGATTGGATTATCAAATACTCAAGTTGCAAACAAGGGTCAATGTCATTAGACGTGAGGGATCATTATCTTTTCAGTAAACAAAGTGTTGGTCCAAGAGAATGATTAAAAGGTTTAAAATTCGCGTAAGGTTCACATTTTCCCGTAACACCTGGACAGTAGTGACTAGGGAGAGCCATGCTTGGTGGCTTGTAGTTGTAGAGGCGGGTCCCCATCCCTCGAGATGATCACTTAAGCTTGAGAAAAATCCAAACTAACAAAGTTCCACACTTGAATGAAGTTTTACTGTTGCTATAAATAAGTTCATTTTTAAAATGGCTTCTTTTTCCTTCTTACATAAAATGGAGCCATAGAATGTTGCCCACTAGAGCCGCACATGAAGAAAAGGGAACACCACGAGCATAGGCTCATTTTTTGGGAAGAGGATGTTTCCCAGAACATAAAAGATACCCCCTTATCATCCGTAACCACGCTCAAGGACAAAAAGAATGAATGGGATTGGGATTGCCCACTGTGTTTTACTTAATTTCTAAGGAAGAATAAACACCTCGATACTAATATTTGAAAATCTGGTGGATAAGCTATTGCTTGCTTGGTATGATAGGTCCTGTGCTTGACTTTGCATTTTCTGTTTGTATGTTTACCTATTTATAAATGCATCATTAAATTATGAAACATTACTGCTTTCCTTGTTGATTTGATCTAAACCACGAGTCAGGTGATTTTATAGATTTTAGATCATCCAATAGGAATATAAATAAGTTGGCTATGAATTAAGAGTTTCCTCAGCCGTACTCGCATCTTCAGAACAAAGTTTCATCCCTATCCACATCGGTACTAAGATTGGAATTTTTTTGTTTGTTCATACTCAAATCTATATAAATTTTAAATATGAATATCTAAATAATATAATGTTTTATTTTTTTATTTATAGTATAAAAAAATTAAAATGGAATTGGAAAGTATTATTTGAATTAGTTATATTTATGTCCAACTAAAAAATATAATACAAAAAAATTATAAAAAACGACTCTCTAAAATGTTTAAGAGTCTATTATTATCAAATTTATATATTTTAATAACTCAAATTCCAAAATATATGTATGAAATCAATAAATAAATTTAAAAATGAGACTTTGTTATTGAGAAATTCTATACAATTTCATTAAACAAGAAAGTGTATCGCATCATTAGATTAACTAAAATATTTCATTTACGATAAAAATTGTTTAAATATTTTAATATATATATATATATACTTGGCATCATATGATTCACTAACAAATTAACAATATTTATATATTAACATTGAAGCAAAATTAAATTTGATGACAATTAACAAGAAATGCTCCATCATTGGAGTAATTAATTAGGTTCCAATAATATTTAAGTATTTTGTATGAAATCTCATCATATTTATCAGCTGATTAGAACTTAACTGTTGTTTATGCTAATATCATAAAGAATCATTGACTATGATTTCTTATTTTAGGGATGTGGGACTAATTAAGATGCTTTTGGACACGCACAACTACCTGCCATTGAAGAAGACAAAAGCGCCATTATCGGACTGATTCAGACACGAACCTAAAATAATGAACAGTATCAAACCCAATTATTCCAAATCCCAATGGAACTTTACTTATCCTTTTTCATCAAATTGGGTGGGCAAAAAGTAGCATAAAATTAACGTCTGTCTCCTTTTCAAGTCTTTCTAGGTTCTTTGACCTATCTATCTCACAATTTATCTTAGCCATTTGGAAATCACCTTTGATTTCCTTCTTTACATACAGTTTCACACTTCTAGTATAATTTAATAACTAAGAAATTAAAAGAAACGAAGGAAAGAAATTGATAACCAGAAACTAAGGAAGCATTTTTCAATTTATTAGCACCTTAGGATTGCAACTTATATACGTCAAAGTGATACCATTTCAGCAGGGGCACTTTATATAATAATAGGTTGGTTTAGCATGTAATAACTACTATCATCAGAATCTGAAATTATTCTGCAACATCCTTTTAGCCTCAAATTCATTGTAACACAGATATTTATGAAACCTAAAATCATTAAGAATATTCACGTTATTTAATTTGTACTATTCAGTTTTTGGTAAACTATTCAATCTTTCTAACAGCCCCTATTTTCCCTAAATCTTTATAGATAAAATAAAAACACAATATTATTAGGGATGGGACAATTGGTCAAAGTTCCACCACCAGGTTTTGCAATTAGTTGTCGCTAATTAAGAATTGCCTAGACATTGTTTTCCTCAAAAAAGGTACGCCTATGTGTCTTCTTCACATGCTCCCCAACATGGCTTCGCCACATATTTGTTTCTTTTCTATCCGCTAATGTAATTGAATAGAAATTAAAAAGGATGCATGCTAGCTCCAAACTTTGCAAAATTATCAAAGAAAACAATTTTAAAAAGTGAACTTTGGTGTTTGATCAAAAGAAGGGAAAGACTGTGGAACTTATCATTCATTGATTTTATGGCTCAAATTGGGTGCACATGGATGTGCAATGATATTCTTTAAACAACCCATTATTAAAAATAAAAGTGATCCAAGTTTGACAATAATCTAATGAACACTTTGAATCCCCTTAATTTGAAAGATCAACTCTTGACCCTTCACCCATTTTCTAACTTTTCCTTGACAAAAGCAGGCTTCGAGAGTGTAACAAATTAATGTAGTAATTAAATTGCTAAAAACTGACTATACTCAAGCAAGAATATGAAGACGCATGTGTAACTGAAATTCATAAGTAACGAATATTGCATTCAAAGAGGTCAGCTATTTTCAGATTGGTATAATCATTGTACCAAACTGGCAATAATTATTTCACTAATAAGGTTCATTAGATTGGGTTAAATAGGACAGTTACTGCTTCATAGGACAGTTACTGCTTCATAGGACAGTTACTGCTCAAACATCAACCGCACCATATATATTATATACCCATGATTAAAGAAAAAAAAATTAAAACAACACAAAGCATCTAAGATGTTTATAAAGAGATTAATAAATATTTTCATTAAAATGGAAATTTAAATTTGTTAAAAAAATTATTTCATTTTGGCATAACTGATCAAGTGATCACAGGAATGTGTTAAAGAGATTAATTCAATTCCGATCCTTTATAAATAAAAGTAGAGAAATTATCTACTAAAATAATAAAAACTCTCAGCAGCAGAAGCACGCTGCATAAGCATGCAGCCAAACCAAGAATAGCTTGATCATAGCACCCACGTAATTACTAATGATAAATCCGAGTAGTTTATTGTTAAAGATCTTACCTTGTATGCACACTGATTGGGTCGACCTAATAATCATCAAAAAGAGCATGGAGGGCCTCCCACCTGCAATGATCATGAGAATGTGTAACTGAGCTTCTTACAACTTTTTTTCCCTTTGGCTTACCAAATTAATGAGAAAGACCTTCAGATACAATTAGTGATTCTCTATTTTAATTAGATTGAGTGTGGAGTGCATATAATTAGCTCCACGTTCATGTACAATCCCATGATTTAATCGAAAGGTCACATGCAGCGACTTTGGACTATATGGGTTATTAATATTCAATATTAATTGGACACAATATTAAAAATAATATTTGGTAATTCAAAACAAATTAAGCACAAATTTGATTGGAGAATAATCATGAAATGGGGTATCTAAGAGAATATGCTTATCATGGACCATTTAGATCTCTAATTATGCCACCCACTAATATAATTTTTTTTCTTCTCCTAAATTAGTTATATATATAATTACATATCTTCATTTCCTATCCCATCATTTGAAACTCATTTCTTATAAGAGTTTTGTATGTTTGCTTGGACCCCTTGAAGAGTGAGTGATGGATTCTGTTGCCCTGCAGCCCTCCATTTATTTTTAATGACCATCCTTTCTGATAGATTAGATTGCTCAATTATGACATAACTTGGAGCAGAAGCTTATATATATGTGGATACAGTTTTAAAAAGGAGGGCACGTGTTGGCACTAATTCATAGAAGAAGGACGCTGATGGAAATATGAAAATGTTAGGGTGCTAAGGAGGGTTTTGGTGAGTAAGCCCTCCCTTATTTAAACCATAGACTCACATGCTGACTCCCACAACAAAACAACATAAAACTAACGAAAGAGGAGAATCACTGCATGCCATTACCCATTCTCAACTCTCTATCTTATCTTCTTCACAAATATACTATCATTTACTCGTAGACTTGTGTGTTTCCCATAACTCTTCTTTCAACTCTGCTAATTATCTTTCAATTCCTGTCTCTTACGTATTTTATCAACCACGTGATGAACCCATTAACTTCGTCGTCCTCCAAGGCCAAAAAGAAGCAAACGGCGACAACGAGCGCCAAGACACAAGAGCAACAACATGAAACGGTGTGGGGAGGGAGGTACCTGGGTGTTCGGAGGAGGCCATGGGGAAGATACGCAGCGGAGATTAGAGACCCTTCCACCAAAGAAAGGCATTGGCTTGGCACCTTCGACACTGCTGAGGAAGCTGCCTTAGCGTACGACAGAGCAGCGCGCTCCATGCGTGGCTCACGTGCCCGAACCAACTTCGTCTACTCCGATACTCCTCCGGGCTCCTCCGTCACCTCCATTATCTCTCCTGATGAAGAAACCCACCAAAACCATGACTTCTTGTCCCTCTTCGCCCCGAACTCGCTCATCCAGCAACCTGACCCGAGTGCTATTCCCACGGAATGCAATCTCTCGGGTGGGTTCCTGGGGATTACAGATAGTGACACCTGGGCAGCTTCTTCGGGGGTTTATTCCCAGCAATATCAAGGACCCACCATGGACGTGCATAACGTGCCCCATGTCCACCCACTGTATGATGATAATATAACTGAACTTCCTCCATTGCCACCGGATATTACTAGCTCCACAGGTTATGAAAGGGGCCACGGGTTTTACGATAATGATTTTTGGTATTCAGAGCAGAGCGCCGGAAGTAGTACAACGGGGAAGGGATTCGAATCGTTGAGCTGGCCGTCATACTCGTCTATGGGTTTGGACTCGGGTGAGTACATGCATAGCCCGCTGTTGATCACAACGCCAGCGGTGTCAGAGAAGGTGCCAGAGGGTTTTGATTTGGGGAGTTCCTACTATTTCTTCTGAAGTCCCAGAATGAAGATTTGCTAATTTCGCGGTTGGTTTCTGTGGTGGGTCCGGGTGGAGTTTAAAATTCTAAAGTTTGTATATGATTCTGGCGTGTTCGTGGGCTTTGCTAATCAGGTTTGGGCCCAGCAGATGGCCCTTCCTTTTCTAATTTTATTTCAGATTTAATAACGATCCAGCCCAACAACTCTTGCAACAAAGACAGTGATATTAATATCTTATAAGATTTATAATATGGCTCGACAATGACAATTATTTTGAAAAATGACAAATAATTTATTTTATGTAGTATAGTAAAATGGTCATTTGGCATGCTTCTATAATATAATAAGTAGACTATGGGCCTGTTCGGATGTCCTTTAAAAAGAATGACTTTTATAAAATGAGAAGTTGATTCTTAAAAAAGAATGTATTTTA
>JASKGM010000013.1:7950532-7975060 GCA_034509205.1 Ceratonia siliqua | reverse complement strand
TTTATTTTATTATTTTTAAATTAAATATATAATTTTTATCTATTAAAAATTATTAATTTTAAATTCTTTGTGCATGTCTTTTTTAGTAATTTTATTAACTAAAAGTCTTTTTATAATTTTACAACTGAACACATTTTTTGATTCAAAAGTCATTTTCATTTACTGCATCCAAACGCAAAATAATTTTTTATTTTACTAAAATACAATCTTTTTTCAGAACCAACTTCTCATTCTATAAAAGTCATTTTTTTTAAAGAATATCCGAATAAGCACTGAGTGTGTTTGATTGACCTTATTAGAAAAATATTTTATATATTTTTTAAAAATTTTGTTTAAAAATAAAAATTATTTTATATTTGAATCTAATAATTGAAAAAAATTTTAAATTAAAAAATAAAATAATATTATCTCTCATATATTAATTTTTTTTTAAAAAAATCATAAATTTTGACTTTCTTTAAAAAAATAAAAAAATTTTAATTTCAACTTTTCTTTTTAGAAGGTGTTAGAAACAAATATTTATTATTTTTTATAAATGACTTATTTTATAAAAAAAATTATTTATTTTTAAAATAAGTAGGTACGAAAGCTAAGGGAGAAACTGAGCATGTAATTTCTATGTTGACTATTATTTTTCAACCAAACATTGTGTTATTCAAATAAACCATTTCTCACGAGTTTCACGTACTATACCAAAAAGGGTTTTGGCATTTTTTTTGAAGTAGAGTTGTATCAATAATAAAAGGGACTAACTTACTGTTCTCTCAATTTTTTTTTGTTAATTTTTTTGTTTATAATATATATTTTTTATTTATAATATTTTAAAAAATTTTAAAGATATTTTTATATTTTATATTTTTTTAAATGTATAATTCTTTTTAGTTTATTTAAAATTTTTTTGATTGTTTTTATTTTTTGAAAATTTTTAAAATTTATAATTAATTTATCATTATTAAAAAAATAAAAAAATAACTTAAAAAAAAAATCTTAACTTTTCCTATCGTCCTATTTGGGAGCTATAAGAGAGTATTACCTAATAATACTGATGGTGGTAAACTACGTGACATTTGAATGGGCTGCTATGCTTTTTATGCAATTTTTTTGCAGTATTTGTTTTCTTTTATCATTCTTTTTTTTGCATTGTTAAGTTATTTTTTACATCATATAATTTTTTCAAATATTTAAAAAATTTAAAAAATTATAATTATAATGTTATTATTCTAAAAATACTATTTAACATAATATTCAAAAGAAAAGTTTAAAATTTCAAAAAAAAAATTTAAATCATCTTTAAAAGTTTCTAAAAAATTACAAAAAGTATAAAATATCTAATAATACAAAATAAATGTTCATTTATTTTGATAAAATGGAATGGTTATTCTGAAGGAGCTGTTAATTGTAGTATGTGGCGCTACATCCACCACCGATTAAGCAGCCCAACCCAAGCCACGTGGCCAGCGAGCTGCCGTCTCTTATACCTACCCACTTCTCCCCGTATATATTTACCCCCAACCATTTCCGATCCCAGAGACAATAACTTCACCTTCCATTCCAATTTCCAAACTCCTAGCTAGTATTTCTTTCTTCAAAGGTTAACGCTCCACGTTACTACACTCGCGAAAATGGTGACCGTGAATGAGATCCGCAACGCCCAGCGTTCCCAAGGCCCTGCCACCATCTTGGCCGTTGGGACCGCCACTCCCTCTAACTGTGTCATCCAAGCTGAATACCCTGACTACTACTTCCGCATCACCAATAGCGAGCATATGACCGATCTCAAAGAGAAGTTCAAGCGCATGTGTATGTCCCCTTTAATTATTCACATACCCGTTTCACTCATTCTCATAACAACTTTCAATTTTTGCTGATTTTTCCATCTGTTTCGTGATTAATTTCAGGTGATAAATCTATGATCAAGAAGCGTTACATGCACCTCACAGAGGACTTTCTCAAAGAGAACCCCAACATGTGCGCCTACATGGCTCCCTCTCTCGACGTTCGTCAAGATATAGTGGTTGTCGAGGTGCCCAAGCTTGGCAAAGAAGCAGCATCCAAGGCCATTAAAGAATGGGGTCAACCCAAGTCCAAAATTACCCACCTTGTCTTCTGTACTACCTCTGGGGTGGACATGCCCGGAGCTGATTACCAGCTCACTAAGCTTCTTGGCCTCAGACCCTCCGTCAAGCGCCTCATGATGTACCAGCAGGGTTGCTTTGCCGGTGGCACCGTCCTCCGTCTCGCCAAGGACTTGGCCGAGAACAACAAGGGTGCACGCGTTCTCGTTGTTTGCTCTGAGATCACCGCCGTCACTTTCCGTGGGCCCTCCGACACCCACCTGGACTCCCTGGTGGGACAGGCACTTTTCGGCGACGGCGCGGCGGCCATGATCATCGGCGCCGATCCCGACACCTCCGTGGAGCACCCGATTTTCGAGCTGGTCTCGGCGTCGCAGACCATCTTGCCGGACTCCGACGGAGCCATTGACGGCCACTTGCGGGAGGTGGGTCTCACATTCCACTTGCTGAAGGACGTTCCCAGGATTATCTCCAGGAACATTGAGAAGAGCTTGGTGGAGGCGTTCACCCCTATTGGCATCAACGACTGGAACTCGATTTTCTGGATCGCCCACCCGGGTGGCCCAGCAATTCTGGATCAAGTCGAGGCCAAGCTCGGGCTGAAAGAAGAGAAACTCCGAGCGACCCGGCACATTCTGAGCGAGTACGGGAACATGTCGAGCGCGTGTGTTGTCTTCATACTGGACGAGTTGAGGAAGAAGTCGTTGGAGGAAGGGAAGGCCACCACCGGAGAAGGGTTGGAATGGGGCGTTCTATTCGGGTTCGGGCCAGGCCTGACGGTAGAGACTGTGGTGTTGCACAGTGTTCCGGCGTAGATGTAGAGGGTGGGAGATCTGCTGGGGCCCAGCAATTTAGATGGCAAAACTGGGAAAGTGGAAGGAAATAGGGGATGTGGAAATGTCTATTATTTTATTTTCTGCTTAGAAATGTTTGTTTGAAGTGAAGCATCAGATTCACAGCTGATTAATCACTATCACTTTGGAAAGAGTATGATTTGATCACTGTGATGTTGTGGGCCAAATTGAAGGTGTTCACTTTCTCAAGCACAACTTTGATGAGACGGTGAATGTCTCTAATACAGAAAGAGGGGTGGGCTCCGCTCACTTGGAGTGAGTGTGTGAGTGTCAGTTGCAGTCACTCTAATATTTTCTTACTTTTAGCTATGCAGTAGTCTATTTATTGCATTGCCTTGGGCCATCAGCCTTCTTGTCTATTTTATTTATGAAGAAATTTGGAAATTGTTGCCACACAGTATCATGAAGATCTTGATTTTATCCAGTGAATTGAGTGGGTATAGTTAAATTGTGAATATTTATTTATTTTTAAATAATTATAATGTTTAATTGTACCTCATTCAAATAACTGAACGAAATCTAAATCCATATTATGAGATCTTAAGTCATCAAAAATTATATATTTTAAGTTGATGAAGAGCATTGTGGTGTAGCACAGTACTATAATAAATAATAACCACTTAAAGAAATACTTTTAGTTAGTAATGTTATTTGTTTAAACCGACATCAGATTTGATATAGTTTAATCATTTAAACATCTAAATATATGATTTTTTTAATATTTTATTATGTTAATTTAGAAGTATATCAATAAAATAATGAATATATTTATATCAATATAGATTTTTATGAATAATTAAGTACAACAATAATCGTGTGGATTAATTATGTTGACATTTATTTACTATTGTAATATTAAACTTAATTTAGATCAATTACTTACCATGAGTTATTGTACATGTATATGAAAACAAATTTAATTGTAGATAATGAATAAATATATTTTCCTGTCAACTTTAAAAGAAATTTATGAGATACTAAGATATATTTAAATACAATTATATATTATTACTAGGAAAAAATATTCAGTTATCTGTTATATAAAGTCATAAATACTTCTTTTTCGTTTGTAATTGCTTTGACGTTTAAGTAGTTTTAAATTATTTTATTAATATGATTATATATGTTTGATAAGAATGAATTTAAAAAATGACCACATAAATATTTTGTTTAATGTATACAAATGCCATTCTTTTTTTTTTTACGTTGTGCATTCGCTTTATATGGACGAGTCCCCAACTATCCACGTGAAAATCGTGAGTGATCCACCTACCAACTTCGTCCAATAAATTGCAAGGTTGGTACTTCAATAATTAATTTCTGAAATATAATATTTTTATAACAATATTATTCATACATAATTTTTTTTATATATTTTTTATATATATATTATTTTAGTTAAAAGTTCACTTTTAAAGTTTCTTACATTTATATTTTGTTTTAATTTTAATTTTTATGTTAATTTAATTTAATTTTAATTTTTAATATTTTAAATTAATTTTAATAACTAATATTGTTAAATAAACTAAAGAGTAACACAATTAGATTGATTTAGACATATGAGACAGAAATTGTACCCCTGACTCAGCCAGCGGTCCAGCACACACTCTCTCTCCCAAATCTTGCATCATTTTTAAGGATTCGGATTCTTGGCCGTCCAAATCCTTGGACGGCCAAGATCATGCCACATTATTTTATAAAAAAAAAATTTCTCTCTTTCCTCTTTCCTGTATGCGCATAAATATTGAAGTTCATTCTCATGATCCAAAAAAAACTGCTAGTGTTTCTGAACAAGCTTTTGAAAGCAATGTATACATGAGTAAAGTACTTGAACCGGCTTTGCCATGAACTCTTTTGTCAAAACCATCTTGCAGTCCACCTTTTGCAATAGTCCAAAAAATTGGTTTTGCAAATGAAAACTCCCAAGAACTGAACAGTGCATGTTTCCATAAACAAGATCATTTACAAAACGAGTATATTAATGAAATTAAAGTGGGTTTTAAGCATGAACACCAAGTAAGATTCTATTGAGTATAAGGCACCAAAACCCAATTTGGTATGCGTCTGCAATGAAAAGAAAAATGAGAGAGATGAGAAGTTTTTTTTTATTAGAGTTTTTTTTATATTAAATTATGTGGCTTGATCGTGACCGTTCAAAAAATTAAACGACCATAATAAAAAGAAAAAAAAGAAAAGAACCAGTCCTGAAAAAGACCGGATCCAAATCCCATTTTCAAATGGATGCTTTGTTCCACCAAACTAGATCAAACAGCTCCTCACAGTTGGACTAATCAAATTCTGTAGTAGAGATGAGGGAAGGGCTTATATTAGGGGACCCATCAATTAGGCTAATTATATTGTTTAGTATTGAAACGTTGGTGTTCATAAGCCCACAGTGGTCTTTTCTGTTGTCTGGTTCTACGTCTAGGATTACCTTACCATGTCTCTGTTTTTTGTTCTGGTCCATTTGGGCATTTCCTAAATGGGATATTTGTAGGCAGTGGATTTTAAGGTTAAAATGTTGTTTTTTTTATGACTAGAACTGACATGAAAGGCTAGCGACATGATTTATAATGAAAAATGAAAAAGAAAAAAAATGAAACGAACCAGTGAAGTCCTTCTATTTTCTCTGTGTCTCTTATGAAATTGAAATATAATATATTTTCGTTACTCAAGATGAAAAAAGTACTATAAATTGAAATCTAATGTCTTTAATTTATTAATTATATTTTAAGTTCAATAAAAGAGTATACATAAAATCATCACACTCTAGTCATTTCAGTGTTAGTGTTAGTTCCATTCATTCAAGTTATCTTTTTCTCTCTCCCAAATTTACCGAATTTGAGTATCAATTCCACTTTCTTGCCTTTAAGCTTAAAAAGGAGCTTCATTAAATGGCCAAGACTCACTTTCACTAAAATCATCAACCAAATGGCAACCTTAGAGCAGAGCTACCTCTTCTTCTCTATCCTTTTTCTTCTACCTCTCTTGAAGCACTTCTTCTCCAAGAACCCACCCCTTCCACCAGGTCCATTTCCAATGCCTCTAATAGGAAACATCTTCCAGATGGAACCCAACCCCATTACGCCGTATTTGCAGGCCTAGCCATAATTGGTTCTTCACCGGCTGCTGCTAGAGAAATTCTAAAAACCCATGATCGGTTTCTCTCCGATAGATATGTTTTCCAAGTAACCCCCGTTTTCTACCCTTTTACACTTGGGTTTTCCAGTGAGTACAGTGAGCAGTGAGCAGTGAGCAGTGAGCAGTTAAGTTTTTCTTTCTTTTTTTTTTAATATTTTTTTTAAATTTTTTTTATTTTTTTAAATTAATTAACTATTTTTTATCTTAAATATTTTTTTTAAAATTTTTAAAATATTTTTAAATTTTTTCTTAAATTTTTTACATTCTTTTTATTATTTATTTATAATTTATTTATTATTTATTTATAACTTAAAAAGTTTTAAAAAATATAAAAACATATAAAAAAATTTTAATAAAAATATATCATATAAATATATAATTAATTAATTTTATAAAATAAAAATTATTAAAAAAATTATTAAAAAATTTTAAAAAAACTCTTAAATTCCTTTACAGTCACAAAAATGTGGCTGTAGGAGAATATTACCCCTAAATCAAATCAAATTATTAGTTTATTTAATAGTATTAATTATTAAAATAAACTAAAATAAATGTAAAGGATAAAATTAAAATAAAATATAAATAATTAAAAATAAAATTTTATTATTATTTATTATCTATTAACATAATTATTTTATATTAAATTGATTATTAATATTAAAAACTAAAAGAAATATACATTCTTTGATGTATAAATAAGATATTTTTAATCCTACGTGTGAGTAATATTAAAAAATTTTAAATTTTAAATTTTGAAATTTAAAATTTAAAACTTATAATAATATCTTCAATTACATTTTAATTGTTAGCTTTTGTGACTAACAGAATTAGTAAGTTATTCATTCATATTTAACACATAACAAAGTTGTATATATAAAAAAAAATTAATGAAGTAGTTTGACGACATACATACATATAATTTTGACATGATTTTACCCATAAATTAAATTAATAATTAATTTTTTATATTACTTCTTAAATTTTCATTCCGATCTATAATTACTTTTTAATAACTATACAAAAAATAATCATGTATTTTATTTATAAGAAATAATAGAATAAAATCTTAAAATATTATAAAATAAATATTTTAAAATTTTAAAATATAAGTTGACAATAGTATACATTAAAAAAAATAAGGAGTTATTATCTTACAATCAACAGTATAGCTACTGCTAGCTGTGTTTTTTTATTTTTGATTGATTGATTGATTTGTTTATCATTTTTATTCTAATAAAATAACTAAAAAAGATTTAAGAAAAAAAATTTAGAACATAATTTTTAAAAAAAAATTAAAAAAGGGTACAAAATATTAAAAAAAATAAAAAATTGGCCATTGACTGTAGCTTATACTTCTCTAAAAAAATATGTAAATTACAAGTCAATTCTAGTGAATTTTACTTCTTTAGTATTTTATAATTTTATATATTATATTAAAAAATATGTTTTCCACATAATAACATACCAATTTATAAATATTTTTTAACTTGATCAATAATATAATTAAAATAAAATAAGTTATAATAATTATTAAAAAACTAATTTGAGTTTTTTTTCTATGTCATATTTATTTAAGAAGTTTTCATATATAATGATACATTTATACTCTAACATGTGGAGGCGTGCCCATCAACCAGCCCACTGCCCACCTGCTAGTCTGCTACACCAGGTTGAATTGCCGGTCTAACAGCGCCTTTGGATGCGAGGAAAGTTTTTTTTTTTTTTAAAGCACTAACATGATAATTGACCGTTTGAATGAAATTTGTTGTAAAAATTCCTACTTTTTTCAAGAATCGTAGCCAAAATTTGAATAGTCAACACATGGCACATGCAATACCAAAATTTGAAATTGCTGCCACATTGTTCTTGCAACTCTGAATACTGAATACTTGCTCCCCAGAGGTTGGGTTTGATCCACTGAACAACATTTAGCCCATTTTCATAGCCCACAATTTAATGTAAAGCCCAGGCAAAGAAAAACCTTCTCAAATGTTATGTTCGGCCCAAATTAGAAACTTTGGGACTTCTGACCCAACCAAAGAGAAAGTCTCTTGAAGTTGTAAATCTCTTATTCTATTCCATATTTAACCGTTAATATTAAATTTGGTATATTGAATCTATATGTGGAATTTAATCAGTGAATCAATCCTGACTATTGAATGTATTCTGAAATAATATAAAAGAATTTACAGTTAAGATTACACGTCCACCATTGTCCAGGTAGATGGAACATTATTATATGCGCTGAAAATGGGTTTGATTAATCTTAAAGGGACATAGATATCGCTCCTAAAAGTTTGCAAGAGAAATTTCTACCTCACAAGTCCTTCCCCTTAATTTCTTTGGCCAACATAATTCTACAGTGGAAGAAGGAGGCACATATCTGTGTTAGCTAGCCCATTGAAGATGGATCGCAGCCCAACACAAATAAAATTGAAGATAGGATAGGAGGTAGCAATCATAAGGCGTAATAGAAGGGGGAATAATCACTAGTGAGGTCTCATCTAAGATTCTAGCTTATCAGAAATTGCTACATAAAGTAATGCTTACAGTTTCAATGCCATTAAAAATACATCCAAGAACTGTAGTTGATTAGCAGTAAACCAATATTAAAATGGGGTACACCCAACTTATAATCATTCTTTTGCCCCTTCAACTCCATCATCATCACCTTTTTGGGAGTGAAGGAGGTTTTCCTTATCATCTATACCAGTTTTCAAAAGGGTAGATCTACAAACATATATTACTTGCAAATAAAAAGATGAAAAATTGGTTCTCCATAATGATGTGATCTTTGTGGGGTTATACCCAGTATACTGTCTCAAGAGTACGAAGGATGTAATGTGAATTGGTTTTTTTGGCTGTTAGGTGAGCACTGAGCAGTATGAGTACAGAATGGCAAAAGGGCAGCGATTCAGTAATGTATCAAGCAAAACTAGCTAATTGATACGAACACAAGGTCCCTGGTGCCACCAATAAAGAGACCAAACTAAACTACATATATAATTGAAATACGAAATGGACTTTGATAAACAGAAAGGATACCTTTCCAGGCTGAATTTAAATATAGTTACTTTGAAGTTATTTTATTAAAAAAAATATATGTCTTGCGTTTATATGTAAAAATATAAAAGTACATTTGAATATGTAAAATTATTGAAAACGATATATAAAAATAATTTTTAAAAAATTTATGAAATTTTTTAGAGGTATATTTATTTAAAAATTTTTTTCTATCTTTTATTAAGTTTGATTATTTTTTAAACATCATATTTATTATTTTTCTTAAAAATAAAATTTATGCTTATTTTTAAAATAAACAACTTAAAAATTAAACTACATCCAAACAATATTTTTACAAATAAATATTTTTTATTTTTTTTTAAAATAAACAAATTTTTCCCTAAATAAGTGGATCCAAAGGGCTACCAAATCATTTAGCCACAATAATTTTGGACGTTGACATTTCTAATTAACCATGGTAGTTACTGCATTATTAATATCCTTTTATATATTAACCATATCATTGCCCCTCTGTTATCCTACTTTCATCAAGTCAAGAATCTTTCAAATCAAAACCAATCATACCATGTTTTGTTCACATTTATAACCATTTTTATTATCAAATATTTTTATCATTATAATTTAAATATTAAAATAAGAATTTTATAATAAAAATGTTTAAACTTCTTAATAAATAGAGTTCTTCTCTTAATATAAACTCATAAACTTCTTCTGTTCTTTTTCTTCTCTATTATTCTTAAGATAAGAAAAAACAAAAACCGTGTTGTTGCTATTGATGAAACCCCTCAACTGCTACAGCATACAATTCTGGGCAGTTCTTGACTTCTTGCAATCATCATGGTAATCATCATCACCGCATCATAATATGTAATTACAAATGACAAAATATATAAAAAATGTTAAGAATCCCAAGCGTGGCTATGAGAAATAGGAATAAATAAAAGGCAAAAAGAGTAGAGCCGTAGATCGGTAGGGGTTGCCGTTACATATTCTTTGCTTTGTGCTAATTCTTAATCACTTATCTACTAATATAGTACTTACTTAAATGCTCGGTAGGAGCAACGTCAACATAGCTGGATGGTGGTGGGGTCCAACAACCCCACAAGGAACAAGCCACAGCTATGAATCTCATTTCTCTCCCTCTCTGTGTCTCGCTCTAACCCTTTGATAATCTTTCCATTTGTGCCTAAAAAATTGATCTTTATGTAAATACGTAGATATATCTGTGCGATTTTACACTTGCGCTGCACTGGTCTTCTTGCTCCTTCTCTCTCTCTCTCTCTCTCTCTCTCCCCCCCCCTTTCCTTCCTCTCTCTGTGTCTTTGCTGTTGTACCAGTGTGAATCTGTTACAGCCAAGATGCCCTGTAAACGACACAGAAAATTAAACCCCATTCAACTTGCGGTACCAGACAACAATTATGCCACTTTACAGCCCACAAAATATTCAAACTAAATGAAAATAAATCAAACTTTCTCTCTCTTTGTCGTTCAGTCCTCTCTCTCTGACCACTGAATATCTTCATCTTCTATTTATTCTTCTTCTGCTTCAATTCAACTCTGCTTCAATTGATTTTCCCTCCGCTGGAAACATCAAAAAGAATAAAAGGGTCCCTTGTTTTTGTGGGTTTACATGTATATGCTGATGATTTGAATTGGGTGGTTTGGTAGAGGAAGTAGTAATAAACCTCAGTGTCTTTTCGGCGCAAGGTCACTTTCTGTC
Source organism: Ceratonia siliqua (assembly GCA_034509205.1). Classification (NCBI taxonomy): domain Eukaryota; kingdom Viridiplantae; phylum Streptophyta; class Magnoliopsida; order Fabales; family Fabaceae; genus Ceratonia; species Ceratonia siliqua. The sequence goes on along the minus strand of JASKGM010000013.1, from coordinate 7,964,245 downwards.
GGCATTGTCTGTATCCAACATGATACCCTCAGAGTATTTCTAGTTAATTTAATAAAAGTACAACGGCGATATAGAGGTGCTTCTTCTGGGTTTTCATTATTTACAGAGTGTCAACACCTTTGAGAAAGCATACTGATTTGGACTTCGCGATTCAGACATTATCTTGAACTAAACTTCAAGAGTTGGTCCTGATCTGAAGGGGGTTTTGGTTGCTTTTGATGTCCAAAGTCGCGCTTTCTATATTTATTTGTTGAGTCGAATTGTTGAATATCTTGATTTGATTGTTAGGTTTATGTCAAGGATAGATACTTGGTTCATATGGGGTGAATGTGGGTGAATCTCGATTTCGGTGATAGTGGCAATGGAGGCTTATTCAAAGTGTCTTTCGTAGAGGAAGCTCAGGCTGTCTGAGATCTCGCCTCATTATTTTATCTGGTGATACAGGTCTGGAGATTTGACAAAAGGCCTGACTCTTTATTATATTTGTAATTGCACTCCGCCTTACTTTCTAATTTCAACTATATGCAGATGTAATGGCATTTGGCAAGATCCAATTATTAGTCGGCATGACAATTAGAAGCATAAATGCATTGTTGCTGGGATTCCTTAACTTGTTTCAGAATTTGTTGATGTTATAGCTTGAAACAATTCGTAAATTTTATTATCGTTAGTAACCTATAGTTTTTATTATTCCAGCATTATTAATAATCAAGTTGTGTTAGTTTTTATTTTGCATTACTCACTGCATGCCTTCTGCATGTCATATCCTTTGCAATCGATCTTATCTACCGTCTAGGTTTGAAGTATAAATCATCTATGGCTATGAATAAGTTATCTTTACCATTGTCAAACAGCACAGTCACAGTCTGGCTGTTTGACTTCCCCTCTGTAGTGTTGCTATGCATTATAGTTCATAAAAATGTCTCCTCCTTCTATTTATCCCAAAAAAGGAATCTCCCTTGCTTTTTATGCACATTAAATTCTGCATAGATTTTTATCTTCTGCTATCCTATGGATTTCAGGTCATATGTATAATACTTTTCTATAGTATTGTACAGCACAAGAAAGTGATTCCCATACCCGATGTCAAGGACTCTTGCAGCAATAGTAGGAGGAGCTGCAGGAGCCGTGGCATTGGTAGGGATAGTTGTAGCACTCATATGGTTCTGCCTATCTCACAGGAGGAGTGTCTCAAGGAATTCAGAGACAGGGTCCTCTGATCCTTCCCAAGGTAACATATTACATGTTTATATTAGACTTACACATCTATTCTATAGTCAACGCATGTACGTTTCATAAAGTGTTTCTAGTGATACAAAGAACAAACAATTATTGTATTCTTCCATTACATGCAGTGGGAAGACATGGTGGGATTGAGTTGCCATTACGAGATACAAGGCGGTTTGAGATGGAAGAACTATCTCTGGCCACAAAAAATTTTAGTGACAAAAATTTGATTGGAGAAGGGAAATTTGGGGAGGTTTACAAGGGTTTACTTCATGATGGTATGCTTGTAGCCATCAAAAAGAGGCGTGGACTTGCTAGCCAGGAATTTGTTGACGAGGTAATAATTGATTTCCTGTCACCAAGACTTGATTTTATGAGATTCTGTAAAATATGTAATTCGGCTGAAGTAATTTTGCCATTCCATATTCTGGGGAAAAGGGAATTATGTTGGATACTTCCAAAAAGTTAGAAATCTTCTTGATGATATTCTCCAGGGATGATTAGTCAGTTAAAAGTTTCTTCATTCAGCTGTTTCTTATATTTTGTATTCACATTCTGAGTGATGGAAAATGACTTTAAGGGATGCCCTTATTTTTCTTCACTTGTTACTTCTCTTTTCCTTTTGTAGTTTTGTTCCTCATCTATTTCTGCTTCAGAATTTTGAAGAGAATTTTATAAAAACTGGCAGTTAGGCTTGGCTATTATTGGTTCAGAATGCCAAAATTTTCTTTACCAATTAACTCACTCTAATAACTTCTTTTTCTGTCAAGTACTGCCATAAGATAATTTTTCTTCTTCGGTCTGCTTAAATGTGAGAACAATTAGTATTTCTATCTCTCCTCACAAAGCCCCACTTAATGCAGTGGGATTAACAGTTTGAAACTCTTGAAACCAGTTTTGATGATCAGTTCTGAGACAAAACTGTATTAGAGTTTTCCTTTACCGGCTACCCCAACTTATTAGTTTTGATGGATTGGCTATTTGCATTAGTTGTTTACTTCAGACTTAAAATACAGGGATCTCTTATTGTTATTCTCTTGCTTTGATCTAAACCAAGTTTCACTTCAGGTACGCTACCTCTCATCTATTCATCATCGGAACCTTGTAACTCTTTTGGGCTACTGCCAGGAAAACAATCTACAGTTTCTTATATACGAGTATGTGCCTAATGGGAGCGTCTCCAGTCACTTGTATGGTAAATTTCTATGCAGTCACTGTATTCCTTTTTTAATAAGTTTTGTATATATTTGGCAAGTCAAATTGTGGATTTTGTCTCCATTTAAAAGTTTCTGATTAATAGTTCTATAAGCCTGAGCTTGATGCAGGAAGCATGCAAAACCATGAATTGCATTATGTTGCACTTCATAAAAACTCTTCTATCCTGGTTTTGGCTTAATGCATCCTTTCTTCTTAAAGCTGATGCATATCACTTCGACTTTTGTTTTCAGATGCTGGTCAACAAGCACATGAGAAGCTAGAATTCAAGCATAGACTTCCAATAGCTCTAGGTGCAGCTAAAGGTGATCCTCTGCAAAATCAGTGAGCATTTGTGGCTTTCCTGGTATCAGTTTTCTTCTCTTTAGATAAAATATCCAAGTATCTGAATGGATCCACAAGTTTTTTTTTGTAAGCCATCCTAAAACTTTTAGTTATTTGGTAATCCCTTCACTATGCATAAAAGGTTTGAGGCACTTGTCTCTGATCTACAAAAGCTCATTCATCTTATTCTCTGCAGGTTTGGCTCATCTGCACTCCTTGAGCCCCCGTTTGGTGCATAAGAATTTCAAAACAGCCAATGTTTTAGTGGATGAAAACTTTATTGCTAAGGTTGCAGATGCAGGACTTCGTAATTTCCTGGGAAGAGCTGATGTTGCAGGCCCTTCTTCTCAAGTGGCAGCGGATGAGATATTTCTTGCTCCTGAGTAATAATTCTTAAGGCTCACATATGGTTTGTAGCTGTTCTGGTTATACATACAATTCTCTTGATTTATGTGCCATTCCTTATGCAGGGTGAGAGAGTTCAGACGATTTTCTGAAAAGAGTGATGTATACAGTTTTGGGGTATTTTTGCTAGAACTGTTAAGTGGGAAGGAAGCAACAGAATCACCATATTCGGACTCTAATCAGAATCTAGTTGAATGGGTATGTGATATTGTGATTATTTTCATACGTCATAAATGCAATGTTGAGAAGCTGAGTTGTATCAGAAGAACTTAAGACGCTTCTCCTAATTTGCTAATCCATATGTTCACGGCTTGGTTTTTTGGGAGACGTGTGCTCAATGTGTGTCTTAGAAATAGATGCATTTCATGTTGTGATGGTAATATTCTTATTTGCATAGACCACATACTGCTCCGAGTGCATGTGGCTCAAGAATCTACCTAGTTTTATGAGATTGCAACATTGTTATGAAAAATTGAAAAAACAGCCAATAAATTCCTGGGCACTTGTCTTGTCAAAACTTATCCGGAAACCAAGATGTGTCTGCTGATTGGATTTGTGTTCTTCTTTTCCTCTAATGAAGGTGCAAATTAATCAAGACCATCGCATTATGTCTAACATCATAGATCAGAGATTGGGGGGTAGTTTTACAGCTGAAGGCATGGAAGAATTTATCCTGCTGATAGTTCGATGTTTAGATCCTTCAAGTGAAAGGCGACCTGCCATGAGCTATGTTGTAATGGAACTTGATCGGATTCTTGAGAAAGAAATGAACTTGACAACAATCATGGGTGAAGGCACCCCTACTGTGACCCTTGGAAGTCACTTATTCAAAGCAACAAGGTAAAAGGTATTGTTGGCCTCCAAATTGTTACGTATAGTATTTGTGATTACATCTTCCTTTCTCATTTTTTTCCTTGGATACCAGAGAATAGATCCGGCTGCTTGATAAGTGTACAAAGAGCAGCTGTAATCCCCCCCCCCCCTTCCCTTCTCCCTTTTTCATGGGCCAGTGAACATGTATTCATTTTTTTTCTTTAATTTTTTCTTCATAAATGTATGAGAAATCTTGTAAACCATTATTTGTTGTTAATATAAGAGTGAAGATTGGGTTGGTGTGGTTATGTCTGTTTGTGAGTTTCTGATGTTCCTCTGTCCCACAAATTTCCATTCCATTAATGCTGCTCCACTTCTGACAGCAGTATTAATGATCTCAAACTCAAACTACATATCCTTTTCTTTCGTTTCTGACTGTTTTTTATATTTTTGTTTTGGCACGAATCGATCATCAATTTGAAGAATACTGTTTCTTTCTTATTGGGTGTGTGCGTGTGTTGGTCCTTGAAAAGACCTATGATTGTTGGTGGAAGTTGTAGATATGTCACAATTCAACTTGAGCAGCAAAAGGGCCAATTCCAAGCTTTAAATCAGCATTGCTATTGATACGCAAAATTGAAAATCCGGGCAAGGATTCTAATTTTGAATGGAAATTTGAGAAATTCCAATAAACCAAACATAAAATATTACCTTACGGGGAGAATTTTTTCCAATTAACTATTTGGGGTCCACTGTCAACTGACGACCACTTCAACTAGACGAATATCAGTCGGGGAATAAAAAAGCTTTGCAGCTATAAAGTCGCCTCTAGCACCTTATTACTTTCTCTGGTCTATCCGCTGGAAGAACCTGCACTTCCGGTGAGTGTATGAGTGAAATTTGATGTTATTGACTTGGTGGCACTTGCACAAGAGGTACATCAATAACAGAAAATTAAAGGAAGAAAAAGAAAACAAGAATGCTGGAATGCCTCTCCTTCAGATCATCGACGTTATCTTCAGCGTCTGCTTCAGCCCCCAATCTGCCTCCTCCTTCCCAAGGTAACCCAAAAATCAATGCTCTCTTTCTTTGCACGGCTCCCAGATTTGGATTCCAATTTCAATTTCAAATATAAGATCGTATTCATATCCACCTGAACAAACATCGTAAAAAGGCTTATATTTTTTGCCAGTTACATGTTTGTAACAATGTCTGACTGAATCTTGGGCTTCCAGGAAATTCGATAGACCACACTCCCGCTACCAGCACTCAGTCCTCACCCACTCCAAATATCTCTCGCGTATACGAGCTCGCCGTACAGGCCAACTCCTACAATGAGATTCGCTCAGTTTTTGACCCCAATAGAATCGATCCTCCACAAGATCAAGCTCAGGTTGTTGATGGGTATGCTGAGGAGGACTCCCACCGGCTACTCCTGGCACGGGTGCTTCATCCCGACCGAGAATGCGTACAAGAGGCACTTGGACAAGCAAGACCCAACACTCTGACTCGCCTCGTCTCTACCTACTTCGACCATAGCGAGACCACTTCTGAGCTGTGCCTCCTACTTCATCAAAGTTTCCATGGCGCGCATAACATGTATACTCCTCTTCTTGACCTCATCGGCGTTCTTCCCTCTGATTTTAACTATCTCACCCAATCCCAGTGCGACCATACCTTCGATATCTTCCTCAAATTCGATAGCCAAGACAATCCTTTTCCTTCCCAAGATTCCTGTAACTTCAGCAACATGCGCAGCTGCTTTTCTGAACTTAAGCAACAACTTGATCGCTGTCTTCGAAAGTCTCACTCCAAGATACGCCTTCTCCGTCGGGCCACAACTGGCTCTGCTCTTTGCTTCATTGCCACAGCCGTGGGAGTCGTTGTATCTGCCGTTGTTGTCACGACCCATGCTATTGTAGCCTTTGCAGCTGCTCCCGTGTGCACTGCATACATCCCTCATCCTAAGACCACCGAAAAGAGGGAACTTGCCCGATTGGCGCAGCTTGAATCCGCTGCAAGGGGTACTTATGTGCTGAACCATTATCTTGATTCAATTGATCGCCTTGTTGCTCTTCTCCACACTGCAGTTGAGGGTGACAAGCTTCTTATTCGCCTTGGTTTGGAGAGGGGCAAGGACAGGCATGCCGTCCAGGAGGTGCTCAAGCAGCTCCGCAGGAACCATCAAAATTTTCTCCACCATCTTGAGGATCTTGAGGAGCATATATACCACTGCTTCAACATTATTAACAAGACCAGATCGTCTCTCCTCCAAGAGATATGCCTTCATCAAACTATCTAGTTCCTAACCATTTTGTTTTTGTTAATGGTTATAGTCACTGCTAATTCATACTGTGTACACCTATTTAAACATGCTTGCTAACCAGGAATACAAATATGGGCTTCTAACCAATTTCTGAATTCTGAGTATGTGATTGCCAAACCCAAAATAAGCCCAAGCATTCATAGTTCAGTTCATTCAAATGAGCATGTGCCTACCAGTCATTCACATACCAACAAACTGTATTAGTTAGATGAAAGCTCTTCTGTCAACTATAGAGGCTTGAGAAAGAAATTAGCGCTATTCTATGACTGACTAAATATAAAAATGAAGATGCTAATTGTTATGATGGCATAATGTACTTCCAAGTGTTGATGTAAATCTGCAATATTATCATTCTATGGTTTCTCTTAATTATTTTAGTGCGGACTTCCTTTTCTCTTGCTTAGAATCTAAGTCTAGCTTTCATCTGAGTTTCTTTGGGTTTATTATAGTTTAATAGCTCGTGTAGTAATCAGCAGAACTATGTCTGTCATATGAATCTATTTTTAGATTCTACCAGAAGTTTTGCGCTAGGGATGCTTGTTCGATTGTCCAGTTCCCCCAACATAGTGGATAGAATTGCAGTTCCATTGTTGTTAATTATAGTTAAATTTTTCGGAAGTCTTATTTATTTTGTATATTAATGTGAAGAAAGCACAGGTGACAATGGAAACTGAATTTAGTACCTCTTTCTCATAAACATTTCCTTAAACACCTAGTCTGACGTTTTAATTTCAGTCATAGGGCTACATTCTTGTGGTGAACATCTCACCTCAAACGAAAGCCAACAGAAACTCATTACACGACCGCACCCACATACAAACTCAACCCACTTTCTACAGATTAAGTTTAGACACCATTGCCCAACTTGTATGGTAGCAACCAAGCACACAATCAAATAGAGTATGCATCTAGTATTTACAAATAAATAACATAGCATTTTGATCTTTTTCAATAATGCTCTAAAAAAGTATTCCAATTGCTACCCTTTTCAGGCCTGAATACAAGCAGTAGTATCACATTCACATTATATAGAAGCAACTAAAATCAGAGTTATGGTTATTCAGCTAAAATCTGAGTTAATCTGCTATAATCACACTCATAACAAGTTAACCGAATTAGGTACCTTTCAATAAATTTTATATTTTACTAGTTTTTTTTTCTAATAATTTTTCCATCATGTCTCTGTTAAATTTTTTTTAAGACTCGTAACACCCGAATGATTATTCATCGCAATAAGTGTCTGTTTTTTTTGGAACTAAAATTTGTATTTGCTACCTCCTTAACTTGAACATCTTAATTAATAGGAACTAGTATATTATGAAAATATGAATGCAGAGAGAGGTTTGGTTGACATGTAGGGTTCTTGTGAAGTTGGGATGTTGTGGTCCAAGAGACAGAAAGGTTGGACAGCTCACCTTTGAGGGTACCCCATTCAAGATGGCAACTCAATGGGTACTCACTCTCTTTCCCCAAAAAAGATTCAAGAAGGAATGGTTCATTTTATAAATTAGGAGAGAAAAGAGTTTTATTAATAAACAAAATGAGAAGCTAATAATTAAGGTGAAGAGGTGCGAGGCAGAGCCTATGAGACGTTGAGTATTACTACTCCTGGGTAGTCATTAACTTGTTATGCGTATGGTCTCGATTTCAGCGAGTTTGGGCAATATCCCACAGTATCAGATGGTGTGGATTATTAATGGTGTGTTACTTAGAAGAAAGATAAGCAGGGATTATTGGTTGGCAACGGCATGACGACATGAGTCAACTGATGGATAGTAACTCATTTGCTTAATAGTTTTCTATTAATGGGTTTTGTAGAAAAAACAGAGTGAACCAAAAGGATCGACCATTATTATGCGACTGCGCTAGCTTCTTTTCTTCTTTTTCTTCTTTGTCTTCTACTACAAACACCTCCAATGCCTAATAATTTAATACGGATTGTCTCTTTAATTCGTTACCAAAGTTTTCAAATTGTAGTTCAGACATTGGGAGTGACGTGCTAAGTCCAAAACAACAGTGCAAAGTGGCAAAATATTAGACTAAAAAGATGATGAGTAAGGATAATTATATATTACTCTTTTTTTTAATATTTAAAATAATAGTACAAAAATTAATAAATAATTTTAATTATAATAAAAAGTAATTGTATTAAATTAAATTAAATTATCTTATTAATTTAAATTATTGTTATTATATTAAAGATAATAATAAATAAAAATAAAAAATAAAAAATATAATAATTAATATTTCATTGATAATGTAAAGTTAACAAATAATTTAAAATAAATTAAAATTTTTAAAATAATAATTATTTTAAAACAAATTAAGTATTTTTTTACACTTTATTTTTAATTATTAATATATTATAAAATAATAAATAATGATAAATAATAAATAAAAATAAAAATAAATATTAAAAGAGATATAAAAAAATATATAAATATCATTACCCACTTTCTCAATCAAATAACAAAACCAGGAACATTGAGCTTGAGAGTGGAGAATAGGTAGGTTGTAAGAGTTGCTTACCTTGTATTATCATATATCCAAAGAAAAAAGAAACCCTAAAACAATGTATACAAAATAAGGAACTAAGCTACGTCCCTCCCACATTTTATTTTTTTTATTTTTTTTAGTTTTTAGGTTTTTTTTAAATTTTTAAATTTTTTAAAATTAGTTAAATATTTTTTATCTTAAGTGTTTTTTTTTAAATTTTTTAAATTTTTTATATCTTTTTTCTATTACTCATCCATAATTTTTTAATACTATTTATTCATAAGTTTAAATTTTTTAAAAAATATAAAAAAATTTTAAAAAATTTTTTAAAAAATATATAATATAATAAATACTTAATTAATATTAAAAAATAAAAAAAATTAAGATAAAAAATATAAAACATAATAAATAGATGATGCCAATATAAAAATAGTATGAAAAGGAGGCAAAGAAGGGGATAGTATAGCAAATGCTTACAAAATAATGGGGACCTTATAGACATTCACCCCGATTCCAGTAGACGCAGTCAATGCTCTAAACTTACTTAGCTCAACCAAAATGGTCCTATCACTTGTAATTTAGCGTTTGTGTAATGTGATCTGATTGATGGTTTAATGGTTTAAAACGTCCAGTCAGACGTGTCCTTGCACTTTTAATATCCAACTGAGAAATATATCAATTTTATTTTAATTGCAGTCCAGCATTATCCATTATTCCATTTCTCCAATCACAAACCATTAATAATTCTACTACTGTATATTTTTGTTTAAATTTTATACAAAATCTTGTTATTATTATAAATATAAATAAGTTAATAACATTATATATGTCTTGTATTTAATAATTTATTATAATAATAGCAAATCATATTTGTTAGGACTGGCATTTTCATTTGAGAAAAGTGAAATTTAAATAAATGATAAATAAAGATGAATTAAAACGTAGCCCAGCTTGCCTCATGAGTAGGTAGCACTAGCAGCACAATCCACTTATGGCATTAGTAATATAATGAGGGAGTTAAGATTTTTGTCATTTAAATATATGTTTTAGTTTTTTAATATTAAAATATTTTTATTTAATTATTTAAAAATATAAGTAGTCTCATTTTTATTCTTCAATATTAAAATGTCTTAAATTAATTTTTTAAATGTGTAAATTATCTTAATTTAATCTCTTAAATATATAAATTTTTTTATATATCTTTAAGGTTATTGTAATTAATTTAAAAATTTATATTTAAAAAATTAAATTGAGATGATTTATATATTTTAATATTAAAAACTTAAATTAAAATGACTAATATTTTTAAAGAATTAAATTAAAATATTTTAATATTAAGGGATGAAATTAACAAGACTTACATATGGCAAATGAATATGATATAATTAAGGTAAACATACATTTGACTTGCCCAGCCGATCAGTCAAAGGTATGGAGAACAAGAACAGTGCCGGGGCAATTTTTCTATTGTTTTTTTTTTTGGAAAAAGAAAATTAATAAGTATATTACCGCTTTCTCCAAACGAGCGTTAACTTTTCAACTTTAATCTGTTCTTTGGCCGCCGAAACTGACACCTTTGCGGCTTTGCCTTCTCTTTCTCTCTCTGTCTCACACACACTCACTCACTTGTCAGTAAGGGACAGTCACCGGCGTGACGGCGTCCAAGTTAGCCAGAGTCCTTTTTCCAGTCAGGAGTTGCCCCCGGTGTGATCTGGGCAGCAGCTTAATTTGATTACTATGATTTACAAACAAAGTTATTGTTATTGAAAAAAAAAAAAGCTGGATCCATTTCTGTCTCTGGTTCTCTCTCCGGAAACTACGTTGTTCATCGAACATAGCTCTACTCCCATGGCTGCTTTGGCTGCCCTTGTTATTTTTCTTCAACGCCCATAGCTCGAGAGCTCTCGCTACTTCGATTCCTAGCGACGCATTCGCCCTTCTCAGCTTCAAGGACTCGGTCTCTTCCGACCCTTCGAACCTTCTCTCTGGCTGGAGTAACCACTCTTCCAGTAATCACTGCCACTGGCACGGCGTCACCTGTGACGAGAGGCTCTCTGGCAGAGTTATTGCCTTGAACTTAACCGGACTTCTAGGCGGCAAGCTGACACCTTCAATTGGAGACATGGGTGAACTTCGGATTTTGTCCATTCCTTACAATATGTTTTCCGGTGAGATCCCAACGAGTCTAGTGAAGCTTTAGCTGCTGGAGGTTCTTGAGCTTTGTTGATGCGCGGTGAGCGGGTCTCCCATCAACAATGTGGTAAGGGTTCGATTCTTGGGGAGTTGCCTCCAAACCAATGCTTCGCGGGGACAAATCAACAATAGCGGGATTGCGGATGTCACCGCGTATCAACAAAAATGCCGACTCTTGGAAGGAGCTTATTATAGCGCAAGTGGTACCAGGATCACCCTTGCGATCACCAATATGGGAGGGGTTCGATTCCTGGAGACGCCTCTCTCATCGCGGGGAACAAATAAACAAAAGGTTTGGTGGGACGCCTTATAAGCTCCTTCCAATAGCTCAAGTGGTACCAGGGTCTCCCACCACCAATGTAGTAAGGGTTCGATTCCTGGGGAGCCGCCCCCAAGCCAATGCTTCGCGGGGACAAATCAACAATAGCGGGATTGCGGATGCCACCGCGCATCACCAAAATAGTGGTATTAGGATCTCCCACTACCAATGTGGTAAGGGTTCGATTCCTGGGGAGCCACCCCTAAGCCAATGCTTTGCGGGGACAAATCAACAATAGCGGGATAGCTAAGTGGTACCAGGGTCTCCCACCACCAATGTGGTAAGGGTTCGATTCCTGGGGAGCCGCCCAGCTAAGTAGTACCAGGGTCTCCCACTACTAATGTGGTAAGGGTTCGATTCCTGGGGAACCGCCCCCAAGCCAAGCTAAGTGGTACCAGGGTCTCCTACCACCAATGTGGTAAGGGTTCGATTCCTGAAGAGCCGCCCCCAAGCTAAGCTAAGTGGTACCAGGGTCTCCCACCACCAATGTGGTAAGGGTTCGATTCCTGGGGAGCCGCCCCAAGCCAATGCTTCGCGGGGACAAATCAATAATAGCGGGAGCTCAAGTGGTACCAGGGTTTCCCACCACTAATATGGTAAGGTTCGATTCCTGGAGAGCCGCCCCCAAGCCAATGCTTCGCGGGACAAATCAACAATAGCGAGATTGCAGATGCCATCGCGCATCATCAAGCTTCAAGGAAACAACTTCTCCGGGAGGATCCCCAACCAGATAAGCTATCTTCAATCCCTTTGCCTTCTTAACCTCTCTAACAACGCTTTCTCGGGTTCAATACCCAGTAAATTGATTGGCTCTGGAAATGTTAGCGTCGTTGATTTATCGAATAATCAGCTTTGTGGTCCAATTCTAGTGGATGATTTGAGCGGGTGTGCATCCTTGAATCATTTAAGACTCTCCCACAACTTTCTTACCGGTGAAATACCATCCAGAATTAGGAAATGCGGAAACTTGAGGACCCTTTACTCGATGGGAATATCTTAGAAGGTAGAATCCTTCCCGAGATTGGACATATCATGGAACTTAGAGTTCTAGATGTTTCTAGAAACAGTCTGACTGAAAGGATCCCAAAAGAGCTTGCTAATTGCCAGAAATTGTCCGTGCTTGTTTTGACTGATTTACTCAACGATCCTGCTGATGGAAGCTTTGTAGATAGCTTTAGAGGAGAATTCAATGCCTTTGTGGGAAATATTCCTTCTCAAGTATTGTTGCTTTCAAGTTTGCAGATTTCGTGGGCACCAAGAGCAAATCTTGGTGGACGGTTGCCCAGTGGCTGGACAAATTCATGCTTGCTGAGAGTACTCAACTTGGCACAGAATTATATTACTGGGCCGATACCAGAAAGTTTAGGGATCTGTAGAAATTTAACTTTCTTGGACTTGAGTTCCAACAATTTAGTGGGATACCTCCCTTCAAAGGAGCTTCAGGTTCCATGTATGGTGTATTTCAATGTCAGCCGGAATAATATATCCGCAGACTTCCAGGTTTTGGAAAAAAAAGCTGTGATATAAGGAGCATCTTTGCCATGCAAGACGCCAAGTTCCTAGACGTGGAAGATTTTAGCAATTCATACTTTAACATTCCTGTTTGGGAATCTCAGACAAACGCTCTCGTTGGATCAGATTTAGAAGAGACTATTGTCATTAGCCATGATCTTAGTTGGAATAGCTTCATGGGATCTTTACCTTCACTCCAGCTGGGAGTTAATCTTATTGCGACTAACCGCGAGGTCTCCTACATGCTATTACTAAATAATAATAAGTTCAATGGAACTCTACCAGATGGGCTAGTTTCAAACTGTAACGATCTCAAGACGTTGTCAGTTAACTTGAGTGTAAACAATCTCTCAAGTGGGAATTCCCAAGGATTGCTTCTGGACTGTCTGCAGTTGAGAGAGTTTGAAGCAGCATACAACCAGATTGGAGGGCCAATTGGACCGGTTATAGGTGACTGGATGATGCTTCAACATCTTGATTTGAGGGGGAACAAACTGTCCGGATCTCTGCCTGATCAGTTGGGAGCCTGAAAAACATGAAATGGATGCTTCTAGGAGGAATTGGAAACCATCTAACAGGGAAAACCCCTTCTCAACTTGGTCAATTGACTTCCCTTTCTGTGTTGGATCTATCTCATAATGCTCTAACTGGAATAATTCCTGCAAGTTTGACCAACACGAGGCCTGAAATTCTGTTGCTAGATCACAACAAACTTTTTGGGGAAATACCCTCATCTTTTTCTACTCTTTCCACTCTCATCAAAATTGATGTTTCTTTCAATAATCTTTCCGGTCATATTCTGTTGTGCAGCGGACTCTAGTATATGAACAATTGTACCAAAAATTACACCAGGAAAATTTCCAGGAAAGGTTGGAGGGGTCAC
>JASKGM010000013.1:7938599-7950432 GCA_034509205.1 Ceratonia siliqua | reverse complement strand
TGCTTGTCTTTCCCTACCTCTCATGTATTCAAAAATTAGTTTTTACCTCATTATTTTACGTCAAAAATTATTTGTGAAGTACCTTAAGTTTTACATTTTTTTATATTTTTATATTTTTATATTTTTTTATTTTTTAATAATAATAAATTATTATTTATGTTATATATTTTTTTATAAATTTTTTAAAAATATTTTTATATTTTTTAAAATTTTTTATACTTATGAATAAATAATGTTAAAAAATTTAGTGTGAATAATACAAAAAAAGATAAAAAAAAATTATAAGAAAAATTTTAAAAAATTATATGACCTAAATAATAATTAATTAATGTTAAAAAATAAAAAAAATTAAGATAAAAAATTAAAAAAATATATAATTTTAATGTCAGAAATCCCCTACAATCCCAAAATGAAATTGTAGGGGAGTGTTGTCCTTATTTTTATGGAGACTAAATTACTGTTTTCTTATTTTGTTTTATATGCTATTTAATTCTTTTATTTTTTTTGTTATTTATCATTTTTTTTAATTTTTTGAGACTTTTTTAAATTTTTTTCAAAATTTGCAATTAATTATTATTATTAAAAAAGTAGAAATATAAAACAAATATTTTTTAAAAAAATTTTAAACGTTCCGGTGGGGGACACTTATTTTTATATTACTTTTTACATTAATTAATTAATTAATTATTAATAATTAATTAATAAAATTATAGTAAAATTATATATTGCAAAAATATAAAAAATGATATAAATTTTGAATATTATACTCATCCTCTTTTAAAATAATAATCATTTAAAAAAATTAATTTATTTTAAATTATTTATTATTTTAAATTATTAATAAAATATTAATTATTTTTTAATTATATTCTTATTTATGATTATTTTTTATGTTATTATCTTAATATTAAATAAAATAAACCAAAAAAATAATTAATTAGCCATAGACATGTGAGATTGGACCAGCCATTGCCAACCAGTTACGAACTTACGACTTGCGAGCGTTAATTTCAAGAAGGACTATCAATCCAATTTTTTATTTTTTCTTGAAAAAAGGGATTAATTTAATATTTATTTACAGAAATCAAAAGAGAGTCTTAACTGATTGCACTCTAAATCAGCGTTAGTTTTTCAACTTAATTCGTTTTTTTGCCACCCAGTCTTACACTTCCACCTTTGCCTTCTCGGTCTCTCACCCTTCAGACACTCACTCACTTCTTGTTACTTCGTTCAGTGACCAGCGCCGGTGTCAAGTTTCGCCGGAGTAGGTCTTCCCGGTCAAGAAGTCGCTGCCTCTGAGATCTGGGCGGCAGCGAAATTTGGGTACCATGATTAACTAACAAAGTTCTTTGAAAAAGCTGAAAACTTTTCTGTCTCTGGTTCTTCGTCCAGAAACCACATTGCTAATTGAGCATGGCTCTTCTTCTGTGTCTGCTTTTTCTTGCCTTCGTCTCTGTCTTCACTGCCCATAACTCAGAAGCTCTTGCTACTTCGATTCCTAGCGACGCATTGTCCCTTCTCAGCTTCAAGGACTCGGTCTCTGCCGACCCTTCTAATCTTCTCTCTGGATGGAGTAACAACTCTTCCAGTAGTCTCTGTCACTGGCACGGCGTCTCCTGCGACAAGATGCTCTCCGGCAGAGTTATTGCTCTGAACTTAACTGGTCTTCTCGGCGGCAAGCTCACTCCTTCCATTGGAGACATATCTGAGCTTCGGCTTTTGTCCATTCCCCACAATATGTTATCTGGTGAGATCCCAGAGAGTATAGGGAAGCTTCGACTGCTGGAGGTTCTTGAGCTTCAAGGAAACAACTTTTCTGGGAGGATCCCCAACCAGATAAGCTATCTTCCATCTCTTCGCCTTCTTAACCTCTCTAATAATGCTTTCTCTGGTTCAATACCCAGTAAAATGATTGGCTCTGGGAATGTAAACGTCCTTGATTTATCGAATAATCAGCTTACTGGACCAATTCCAGTAGATAGTTTGAGTGTCTGTAATTTCTTGAATCATTTGAAACTGTCGCACAACTTTCTTACCGGTAAAATCCCCTCCCAAATCGGGAAATGCCGAAATTTGAGGACCCTCTTACTCGACGGAAATATCTTAGAAGGTAGAATCCCTCCCGAGATCGGGTATATTATGGAACTTAGAGTTCTCGATGTTTCTAGAAATAGTCTCACTGAAAGGATTCCAAAAGAGATATCTAACTGCCGGAAATTGTCTGTGCTTGTGTTGACTGATATATTCGATGATCACACTTCTGCTGATGGGAGCTTGGCAAATAGCTTCAGAGGAGAATATAATGCCTTTGTAGGAAATATTCCTCCTGAAGTGTTGTTGCTTTCAAGTTTACAGCTTTTGTGGGCACCAAGAGCAAATCTTGGTGGACGGTTGCCCAGGAGCTGGACAGATTCATGCTCACTGAGAGTACTCAACTTGGCACAGAATTATGTTACTGGGGTGATACCAGGAAGTTTGGGGATGTGCAGAAACTTCACTTTCTTGGACTTGAGTTCTAACAATTTAGTGGGGTACCTCCCTTCAAAGAAGCTTCAAGTTCCATGTATGATGTACTTCAATGTCAGCAGGAATAACATATCTGGCACACTTCCAGGATTTGGTAAAGAAAGCTGTGATATAAGCAGAATCCCTGCTGCACAAGAACCCAAATTCCTAGACATTGAAAGTTTTGATGATGCTCACTTTAACATTCCTGTTTGGAAATCTCAGATGAACGCTTTCATTGAATCAGATATAGAAGAGGCTGTTGTCATTAGCCATGATTTCAGTTGGAATAACTTCAGGGGATCTTTACCTTTATTCTCACTGGGAGATAATCTTTCTGGTACTAAACGTAAGGTCTCCTACATGCTGTTACTAAATAATAATAAGTTCAATGGAACTCTACCATATCATCTGGTTTCAAACTGTAATTATCTCAAGACGTTGACTGTTAACTTGACTGTGAACCAACTATCAGGTAGGAATTCCCAATTATCGCTTCTGAACTGCTTGCAGTTGACAGAGTTTGAAGCAGCGTATAACCAGATTGGTGGGTCAATCGGTCCTGCTATTGGTGACTGGACGATGCTTCAACGTCTTGATTTAAGGGGAAACAAACTATCCGGATTTCTGCCTGATCAGTTGGGAAACCTGAAAAACATGAAATGGATGCTTCTAGGAGGAAACAATCTAACCGGAAAAATTCCTTCTCAACTTGGTCAATTGACATCTCTTACTGTTTTAGATTTATCTCACAATTCTCTAACTGGAATGATTCCTGCAAGTTTGGCAAATGCCACAACTCTTGAAATTCTGTTTCTACATCACAACAAACTTTTTGGGGAAATACCTTCATCTTTTTCTACTCTTTCCTTTCTTATTAAACTGGATGTTTCTTTCAACAACCTTTCTGGTCATATTCCCCATCTTCAACACATAAGTGATTGTGACTCCTACAGAGGGAACGAACACCTGCATTCTTGCCCTGATCCATACTCTGCCCCACCTGCTTATCTTCCAGTCCCTCTTCAAGTCCAAAATTGGCATAGACGAAGAAAAATGAAAACAATGATAATTGCTGTGGTCACTTTTGCTTCTGTGGCTATCTGTGTACTTGTGGGAATAATATTGGTGATCACTTGTGGAAAGAGCAAGTTTGGTCGGCTTAACAGTCTTAGAAGGAGACTATTAGTGACCTTTCAAGATGTTCCAATTGAACTGACTTACGACAATGTTGTCTCATCTACTGGAAATTTCAGCATTCGAAATCTGATTGGCACAGGTGGTTTTGGGTCTACTTACAAGGCAGAACCTTCTCCTGGTTTCCTTGTTGCTATAAAGAGGTTGTCTATAGGTAGATTCCAAGGCATTCAACAGTTTGAAACAGAGATAAGGACATTAGGGAGAATTCGACACAAAAACCTTGTGACTCTCATTGGTTATTATGTAGGAGAGGCTGAAATGTTCTTGATATACAACTACCTTTCTGGTGGGAACCTTGAAACCTTCATACATGACAGGCCAGACAAAAATGTGTTGTGGCCAATTATTTACAAGATAGCAACTGACATAGCAGAGGCCCTTGCGTACCTTCATTATTCTTGTGTTCCTCGCATAGTTCATCGGGACATCAAGCCTAGCAACATCTTACTTGACGAGGATCTTAATGCCTACCTTTCAGATTTTGGCTTGGCAAGACTTATGGAGGTATCTGAGACCCATGCCACTACTGATGTGGCAGGCACATTTGGTTATGTTGCACCTGAATATGCCACCACTTGCAGGGTTTCTGACAAGGCAGACGTTTACAGCTTTGGTGTTGTGTTACTAGAATTAATGTCAGGAAGAAAGTCACTCGATCCATCATTTTCAGAATATGGGAATGGATTCAACATCGTACCATGGGCCAAGTTGCTTATGACGGAAGGTCGTTCTTCTGAGCTATTCTCACCTGCTTTGTGGGAAGCAGGGCCTAAAGAAAAACTTCTGGGACTTTTAAGGGTTGCATTAACCTGCACTGTGGAGACGCTATCCATTCGGCCATCAATGAAGCACGTTCTTGAGAAATTGAAACAACTGAAAAGTTGAAAACTATCAACAATTCTTACAGTACAGAAACAGATTGCCTCTCATGTCTGCTTGATAAAACTGACTGAGGTGAGTCGTTCTCTCTATAACTTACTTCCAGAAGTTTCTCCCATCATTTTGATGCTAGCGATAGTGTATGGTTAAATAATAAATTCTGTGATAGAAGTCGCTTAGATTCTTGTGTTTATCATAAATGAAAGATGGACTATTACTAAACGCTTTCATTTTACAAATATTAATTGATAGATTATAGTTGTTGCCACCATCCATGATCATGGACCAGTGCCTCTTACTTCCATTTTTTTTGTGTTGGGCAGATGACCTGCGAACAGTTGAAGGTCCAGCTGTTGGAAAGATCATCATGAAAATGTACCATACGCTTGGTGAAGTAACCTTGATAAACCCAAGCCTGTAGGGGGGAAAAAATACCCCTTTGTTCCATAAAAGTGATCCAATGCAGAGGAGGTGTTTTTGTGTGACTTCTGGATGTGAGTATCATTAGTCTTTTAACTCAATGCTTACCCAAGAAAATTGCTAGTGTTGCAAGTCACCTCGTTGTCAAAAATCACCTAAAGATGTTTCTATGGTCAAATTAATGATGCAGCAAAATTACGTTGTTTGTCCTACCTTTTTTCCAACAATATGTAAACAAAGAGTCGACAGCAACAAGGATTACAAGTTTGCAACAATTATCAAATATCATTCTTGTTCAGTTCACAATTAAACCTTAATTTAATGTCACTCTCTCGCACTCTTCCTCTGATAGCAATGCATGCAGAAAGTTAGATCCAGAGATGGTGGATTTGAACTGAGTTTGGTTTTATTTGCTGAGAGATAGATTCTTATGTGACTTAATACACATGGAATGTTGATCAATTTTTTTTAGAAACCAAATATTTTCTTCATATTTTAGCCATATTACAATATTTTATTTTTACCTAACTGCCTCCAAATCACTTATTTCAACATTGTTAGTATATTTTCAATACAAGAAAAATTCCCGCCGCTACCATAGTAGCAGCATGTATAAGAGCGGAAATAGGGGTAGGTCCGAGTGCCTTCCAGAATCAGGGACCAGGTTGTAGGAACATGGGAAAAAGATATTAAAAAAGAAGAAAAAAGTGTGAATAATCTTATATAACTGTACTACAAGCATAGATGAGTAAGTTCCGTCCCATCCCAAGACATGGGTGAAGCAAAATTCTAACCTGAGACACAATTTCGAAGGTTTCATATCATTAACCTACACAAATACATCCCTGAGATATGGAACCAAGCAGCTTCTGAAAACCCCATCAACGAGATTCAGTGTTTCCTCTCTCTTGCCTTCATGACAAGCTCTTCAGTGGTGGTGCCAATGACCTCATTAGCCCGTTTCAGCCCAACACATTGATACCGGCCAATGGAATCCTGAATTCAAGGTAAGGTTCCAGTCAACAAAGAAACCAGAATCTCACAAGGGAGAAGATTGTGACTTGTGAATGTGAGGAATCTCACCCGAGTAACAATTCCCAACTTCTCTAAAGTCTTAACTGCATCATCCACGTCAAAATTACAGCTCTCACCAAACTCGTCTTTTAAGAGTTCCTCACACCCTCGATCAAGATCCTGACTCACATGACCAAATAGCTCATATCATTAACGCTGGAAAAACCCCATTATAAATTAGAATTACTAAATAAAAAAGGAAAAAGGAAAAATAAATAACAAAAAGAAAACAGAATTGCTAAAAACTTGTATTCATACTTATACCTGTCGTGTAACTTTGCCTTGCTCCATCAGAATAAAAAATGATACTATTACCTCCTTCACCTGCAAATTAAAATTTTGAGTTTCGTAGCCTTTATGTCTTTGGCTAGTGCATGGCTAAATAAGAAGAATCATAAGTTGGCGTAGCACTTAATTCCAACAGTCTTAAACGTTCGCTTTTCAATCTTAATTCGGTAAAAGCGCATTGAAACTTTTGATGAAACCATATTAAGTATTAGAGTAATATGTTTAGAAATTGACACATTTCAACACTATTCAAGAGTCAAATGTTACTCCAAAGTCTTCACGCTTTATTTTCTAAAACGTCTACTTTTTCAAAAAATTACATATATATTGGGGACTAGGGAGGATCTAAGTTTAAAGATAAAAGTCAATGATTCTAAAATATTTCGTAACCTCGACTCCCTTTTGTATGATTAACTTTCAGCTCTGTAACACTGATCCCTAAATAATTAACGAAGTCATCACTGCCAATTAATAGGAAATGAAAATGCATGTAATGACACGAAGCGCATCAAGCCAGTACTTACTTCCTGTTGAATGACATCATCGCACAAGTGGAGAAGCGTACCCCTGCCACTGTCAAGTTGTCTGTCATACATTGACTGTGTAATCAAGTTTTGGTACTGAGCCAAGTTTTGTTGGAACCTATAGAAGTTAAAGATTAGTAGCCACATTGGTTTAAATAGATTTATCAACTGCACTTACTTGTTTAATGAGCAAAATGACTATGGACAGGTTATCTGTACCAAAGATTGCCTAATTTGACTAATACATTTCCTATATCATCCATAGAGAACATGAGACAAAGGTAAACTAGTAGGAAGATCTCCTTAGAATACCCATTATAAAGAGGATCAAATTTCAAAGAAACATTAACCAATGCAGATTAACATATGTTTCCAATGGAAGGAGACAGTTAGCATCATTTACGTGAAGTATGTCTTAGCGCAGTAACCAATTAATGTGGAGACAACAGCAATGATGACCCACAAATCAGCTTTAGGCATTTCAAGCGAACTAATAACAGCAGCCTGTGGAGGAAAACATATGAATTGCATAAGAGCAAGATGGGTGAAGAAAAAGAACAGCACAGTATAAAAACTGAAAAAAAACTAACCAGCCCAACTATAGCAGATCCAAGAAACTTGACCCAATCCATCGGAGTCAATCCAGGGTTTTTCTTTGCTGGCTGTCAAGTCAAAAGGTAATACACTGGTTTATTAACCATAGAGACACAGACAGCAGAAAAACTAAATCAGGTAACTCACAAGAACTATTTCCATATCAGCCATTGGAATGTTTTTGAAATGCTTCAAAAATATACATCGTTCTACTTTCGATTTGGTACTGGCTCTCCTGAAAAAGGATTTTCCTTCTTAGAATTTAATTTAAATTCCAAGCATTACTAAAATGACCTCAACCTGCTCATGGAATCTGAAATTCCTCACATTTTCCAACCAAATCAATGGGTTCAATGTGATGATTAGAGGAATGATCACTTGCACATTGAAAGTAAGAAAATAACGTGAACTAAACATTTCAAGAGATTTTA
The DNA here is from genome assembly GCA_034509205.1 of Ceratonia siliqua. Taxonomy (NCBI): domain Eukaryota; kingdom Viridiplantae; phylum Streptophyta; class Magnoliopsida; order Fabales; family Fabaceae; genus Ceratonia; species Ceratonia siliqua. The sequence goes on along the minus strand of JASKGM010000013.1, from coordinate 7,942,517 downwards.
ACAGAAACAAATCCTTCAGCATTTCTCTTTATGGGGAACGTAGGTTTATCAGCAAAATAGAATGGGGGAAGTTAGAGATATGAGGGAGAACTACCTGTAGACAACACTTATCCTATCAAAGGTAGGTTCTTGGATCGTGGTCTTGCTTAGCAAATTTCTAACACTGGCAGTTGCACAAAATAATATCATGAGTGGCCAGATCATCAAATATTAAGAATTAAGATTTATGAAACTTAGATGCGTGAGCTTGGTAGTTTTGATGCAAACGAAGCTTCCTGTGCTTCTCAGACAATTAGATTGGCGGACAGAATAAATACGTAACGTGGAATCTTTTTATTTAATTTTATGAATCTTTAAGAGATTCTAGATAACAACCTTGATGCATTTGATTGAAGTCTAAAACTTTTCGAAATAATGATTTCTCCGAGCACCAGTACTTAAGCTGAACGAAGGTTCAGAACAGTGGCCCATGACTATTAAATTAGCTTGTAAATGTTCCCCGTAAACTTTTCCCGAAGGGATAAAGTGATTCCAGAGTAATTAACATGTGCTACCAAAATTTAAATGTGATATATCTCTAGTAGAAAGGAAACTCCCAAAATTCAGGATTCATACTAGCAGGCAGCATCATTAAAATTTGCTGAGAATGGTCAAGCTTACATCAAGAAATGCAGTAGATAAGCATGCAATGCCATGTATTATGAGTAAGAATGTTAAGGAAATGCACAATGAAGAATCCTACCCAGACCCAGAAAAAAGAGGATATAACAGGTAAAGATAACAACAACAGGAACAACACACAGAGAGAAAAGCAATAAGACCTTAGTTCCATATTTTCAAGTCGTATCCGTTCAACATATAGGTCTTCTGATTCAGGGACACTCCTGTTTTTATCTTTCCTTTGACGTTTTATTGGCCTTCTAGATAAAAGCCTTCCCACCCTGCAAGCCCCATAATTTAAAATGTAGTCGGCCGTTCATTAGTTTGCTCATACTTGATTCTTCATTAGTTTGCTCACCTAGTTTCTTTTACAATATATCGCCATAAACGTGCAATGAGCATGTCCACTTTCTCCATGAAAAAAAAGTCGGTTGTTCGTTCAATTCCAATGCCACGCCTAAAGATAACGTACTAGAAAACGAGATGTATTAGCTTGCCAAACTGATAAAAAACAAGGAACAAAAGAACAATTACACATTAGCCCTCAAATAAAAGAGAGAAGAAGAGAAAGAAGCAGGATGGAGGGAGAGATCTACCAGGCAGACCATTATCAAACAAGTTAAGAAGTAATCAAAGCCAGATAATACGAACTTCCTTATTCTGGTAACTTCAGAGTTGAAAACTAGTATAACAACTGTCATGAAAGAAGCACCCAGAGCAAGCATCAAAACATCATCAGCTCATACTTATTTAAGAATAAGCAAGATCTTTCTGCCAAAACTAAAATTTGGTGAATCAATCATCAATGTAATGATGATTCTGACTGCCAACAATTAATATATAAGGGTGGGTGCTTTTATATCTTGAACTCATCTTAATCAATCCCCCACACTCCACAAAACGAAAGAAATTCTCAAAACCCAACAAAATAACAAATACCGTGCAACCAATCATCATCACTGATGGATCATTACCCCTTGTATTAGATTCAAAGTCATACCTTATCAGAGTATTCTGGAGCGTGTTCATTTGGATGCTCTTCAAAATATCTCTTCAAAAGCATCTTGTCAAGCTAGATTCAACAAAAAAAGAGATCAGCAAATGCTGGAAGCACAATCAAACATCCTAAGTAACCTCGGCCCTTAGAGACATATATTATGCTTCAATATATGGACGTTGCATACAGCAATTGACAATGCAATATCACAAGATATAAAAATATGCACAAACCTTAGATTCATCAACAGTAATGGGAAGATTTAGAAGATACTGCCCTTGAATAGCAACATCAATCTCAGCATCAGTCGCTATCTTGAAGTTGCTCTTTTGCATGACCTGCAAAAAGAATCAAAGAATCTTAAGATACCGTAAGGAACAAATATTTAAGGATTAAAATAAAATTGATTAGATTAAAAGAAAAGTTTGACAGCTTGCAATTAACTGCCATTACATAACACGTAGCAATTGAAGGTACAAATCTATTTAGTGATGGAGCAAGTCATATTCGAGAGGCATTATGAAGACTAGTAATACCTTGTCCTTGTGTTATTCCATCATTTTAATGGGTCATCAAGTCATATTTTACTAATGGAATGCCCACACACATTCAGGAAGTACCACAATACCTGAAATAGGTATTCCAAAAAATTCTGTTCAAGTACATCAACTTCTTCATCAGTCAATTTCTGCTGCTCCAAATTCTGTTCCCCATGTACAGGGTCAAAGAGGGAGTAGAGTTGCTGAAGGAACAGAAGAGTCAGCCTCCTCTACAAGATATCTATAGTATAGCTATATCGCAGAAAGGTCAAGAAAAGAAGGATACCATCAATTCCTCAAAGTGTAGAAGGCACCAAGCTCGTATTGTGTATTCTACTCGCCTGCAGAGCTTCAAAAACTCAGCTCGATCGTTATGTTTTTCTGCAAAGTACTTAAAAGACTTAGTGAGTCCATGAAGAGAAAAGCTGCTTTGGAGGGAGACATTGCTATCTCATATAAATCAGAACTGAAACGTTGAACTCTATAACAGTTTCAAATAACTAAATTAGATAAAAGGAAGGCTATGTCAGTGATATTTCCTCCCTGTTTGTTTATGAAGTGAAGGCAATGCCCATTTCCGACTGAAAGGCTGAATGAAAAATTAAAGGACGAGCGTATTTCTTTCAGCGTGTCCATTTTCGAATTTATTTCGAAAAATATCAATCAATAGGTTTCTTCCAACAAATCTAGATGTCACTAAGTCTAGTGTCAAGCTTCTTTATTACAAGGATAACTAAAATACAACAGAGTCCCATAATGTGCAAACAAATCCAAAACTGCGCCTTTTATTACGACACCAACATAGAAACGAACTCCTGGGTACGAAGTTGGAGCGTGTGTGTGTGAGTAGAAGGTTCAAAGTTTGAATGTACCAATAAGGTTGGCCAATGTCATGATGACCCTAGGCTTCAGAATTGGAATGACGGATTCTCGCTCTAAACGAATGAAATCTTTCTTTTTACCCATTCTTTGCGAATGAACAAGGAATCAAACCTTGAAAATTGAATCAACGAAGGTTTGAAGAAAAGGGTTGGTAGAAAGCTAAATGAAACAAGATTCATGCAAAGCGAACAAGGCAGAGGCACTTCAATGTTCAAAATACCAAATGGGAAAGAATGGTTCTATTGTCCTTTCCATTTTCGATCACTCGCGTTTTCGAGTAAACGCAACTTCGGTTTTTTCGGAGGGGAATTCTCCTAAGATGGCAACGGATTGTCTGACGTCCGAATTGCGGGAGGGAGTATATGGAAAGTCAAAAATAATTTTAACTCATTTGATTTGTTCAAAGTTTTTAATCTCACACAATTGATATATTTATTGAAGTGTATTTATTTTTTTCAAGTGAGAATTGATAATAGTATTTAAAAATCACCAAATTATTCACAACAAAAATTGAATTAAGTTTTTTTAGTAGAGTGCTTTAATATGAGCCAACCTGGTTGGCATTAAGAGATTATTTGAATGAATTTATTCATTTTAACAGATGATTTAAATAAAAATATTAAATTTAAAAAAATAAGTATTTATTGTTTGAATGTAATTATGTAAAAATAATTTTATTAAAAAAATAAATATATTGTGTTTAAATATTAAAATATAAAAATATTTTTATATAATTAAAAATTTTAAAAAATACATATAAAAATATTTTTAAATAATTTATAAAATATTTTAAAGGTATATTTATCTAAAAAAATTTATTTTATTGAAACCTAATTTTTT
>JASKGM010000013.1:7911565-7926250 GCA_034509205.1 Ceratonia siliqua | reverse complement strand
TATTTTTAAATAATTTATAAAATATTTTAAAGGTATATTTATCTAAAAAAATTTATTTTATTGAAACCTAATTTTTTGAAAGCTTGACTTTTCAAAATAACACACCCGGTGTGTTTAGGCTTATTCTGAAAATAAGTTATTTTTTTTTTAAAATAATACATTCTGATAAAAATATACTTATTTGTTTGAACTTATAAAAAAAATAATAAGTTAATGAAAATAGAGAAAACTTTTATAAGAAGAAACTAAAAATTGTAACGTCTACTGATAAGGAGAAAAATAATAAGAGAGAAAAATTTTTATTTTTAAAATTATTTATTATTTTTTAAAAGTCTTTCTTAATTATTACATTCAAATACAAAATAACTTCTCCTTAAAAAAAAGTCATTCCTCCTATAAGAAAATAAGAAAAGACATTATCTGATAACTCCAAACAAATAATTTTTCAAAAATAAGTTCCTTTTCTCAGCAAAAGAAAAAGACAAAAAACAAACAATCAGTACCCAAGCAGGCTTATATCGTGAAGTGTTGTATCTCGTGCCTTTCATTTTATGAAATTCATATTATCAATTTCTTGAAATTACGCATACTTGCTATACCTTTTATCTTAACTTTTTTAACATATTCTTTCAATAAAAAAATAACATTTTAATTTTAATTTTAAAATTGAAAAAATTCTATGAATGTATTTTCTGATGCTTGATGAGATTTAATTTTTTAAAATTATTTGAGATATTAAAAATTCTAATTTAATCATATAATATATTCTATCCCATTATTTTATCTAATTTAAAGTAAATTGTGGATTGGATGAAACAAATTATGATATTTTTAAGAAGAAAAAAATTACTGAGATCCCTCATTGTTCTGATTTAAGATGCTTGTCTTATTTTCTTAAATTACATCAAACTTTTAATTTTTTTTAAAAAAAAATTAAAAAAATTAAATTAAATTTTTATTTTAGTCCTTTAAATTTTGTTTAGGTTTCATTTTGATTATTTATCTTTCTTGGTTCTAATATTATTCCTTAACTGTCAATATGATTTCAATTTCGTTATTGGAGTCAACTCCGTTAAGTGGATAACATAAAATGTTAATAAAAATGTTGACGATATGAGATAATTGCTAACGTGGCACGTTGGTACTGAAACACCTAAAATAACATAATTATAAAATTAAAATTATCTTCGGAACATGATAGAAGTTAAAAAATATGAATAAATCCAGCAAAGTTTTGTATATATAAAAGTTAGGGATACATGTTGATTTTGTGCCCGAGTGTCAACAGTAAAACATAACTTATATGTATCTATTGGTTATATAAAAATTTTAAGTTATTAATAGACACGAATTTAAATTTTGTATGTATTTCCATATAAATCTTCTAAATTATTGAATTTCTAAAGATTAAAGTTCAATAATTGATTATATATCTAGAATATAATGGTTCATGTAATATTCACATATAGTATATTAATTATTAGTTCATATATATCTCTTAAATTATTAAATTTTTAAATGTTAAATTCAATGCTTAATTTTGTATTTAGATAAGTGTGATTTATGTATTGTGTATTAATTAATAATTCATATAGTTAAATGCTAAATAATAATCTAATATACCTATAAATACTTACTATATAATTTGAAGTAAATTAAAATTATCAATAAAAAAAATGAGTTGAAAAATGTTTCTCTCTCAAAAAAAACTATTCTTCCTTCTCTCCTATCTTATATTTTATGTTTAACGTGGTACGCATATCTTTCTTGGAATTATTATAATCCTTCTGTGAGACATTTCTTTAGACGCATATCTCTCCTATCTTATATTTTTTTGTTCCCCCATATGCTGTTATCCCAACAATCAGTGAGACATAACTTTAATTGGTGATACATAAAAAACACTACATTAAGTAAAAAAATTTTAATCAAAATTGAGCTCTAACTTCGTTAATTATTTTCTTATTTATCTTTGCTTCTACTTTTTATACCTTTAATTATTCGTAAAAGTTAGTGATATTGAAGATTGTATTATACTCTATTTATTTTTATTATATTCTTTAATTAAATGAGCTTTAATTATCTATTTAATTATACTTATATAGCTTTTCTTTCTACTTTTTTATTCTTCGTTTAATTAGTTACTTCTAAAATGTAGTGGTGATTTTTCTTTAAGTATCTGTTTAACTACCTCCAGTATTTCATTGTAAGCCTTATCAAATATGGTGTTGAATTGACCTTGGTATAGGTATGTACAGAAAGCTATCTCATCTAAGGGAATGTATCCCCAACTTCTGTTGATCTTGCAGAAAATACTATGACACAGACAAATGTGTTTCCTGAATGCATTGCAGTCAAGCTCTGAATCCTGACTACACTTGCCAGCATTGAATAGAACACTGGTCACCGGTTCCATGACCTCAAATATGGTTTTCCCATTTGATCATGTAAAGCAGAATTCTGAGGTGGCAAGCTCATCCATGCCATATCATCAGGCACCAGAGAATTAGGTGCCCCACGTCCACTTAAGTAATCTAGTGGATGAGAAGCTTGTGGTACAACGGCATTGATCCGAGGTGTACTTGCATCTACTACTCCATAGGTTTTGGATGTCTGGAACGGGTCAGTATGTCTGACTGAATCATAAGGGCTACCAGACCGTAATTGGTTACACTGAGATAGAACACTAAATAAGCTCTGATCAGAGTTCCCTCCAGTGCCAAGACACTGACTTGATAAACCACCACCATCAGATGCATTCCAGCCACCACGAACTTGATCAGTAGGAAACCAATGCTGACCAATGAATTCTCCACTGCTTAGGTGGGGCTGGGAAGGTGCTGCCAAGCGAGCACCATTAACAGTCCAATCAGTCATATTTACTGCAGACAACTGATCTTGCCTGGAGATTAAGTACCTACCTCCATCAGAATATATGTTGTCTGACATGTTTTCTGGCATGTAAGCCTCGCTAGGTCTCCTCTGCCCCCAGTCCAATGTCAGCGATGTTTGCAGTTGCTCCTTGAAATGGCCAGGATATGGACCATCCCCTATCATAACATTGTTTGAAGTTTGGAAGTCTAACCCATCTCTTTTTTCATGCTGATAGGATAAGACCCCCTCTCCCTTAAAGAGAGATTGAAGCAAATCACTTCGATCTTGGTTTGGGTAAGAACTGAAAGACCTGTCTTCAGATTGCCTCTGTAACAATTCATTACCAGTCTCCTCTTGAGGTAAATTAGATTCTAGATCAATCATACGGGTTTGTTGCGCTTCATTTATTTGTGTATTTGCAAGTGACAACCCACTGGCTGTGTACTCATGGGTCACAGCAGAATCATAGTAAGAATGTGGCATTTCAACTGCTTGCCAGACATCACCAGCAGAAGAGAAAGGAGCTCCTTCACTAATAGGAATATCCTGGGTGTTCATGTTCCTTGAATACTCAATTCTATTTGGTGAAGCATCATCTGATTTTGATATAACAAGATTCTTTTCTAAACAAGATTCTTGCCAGACATCACCAGCAGAAGAGAAAGGAGCTCCTTCACTAATAGGAATATCCCGGATGTTCATGTTCCTTGAATACTCAGTTCTATTTGGTGAAGCATCATCTGATTTTGATATAACAAGATTCTTTTCTGAACAAGATTCTTGCCAGACATCACCAGCAGAAGAGAAACGAGCTCCTTCACTAATAGGAATATCCTGGGTGTTCATGTTCCTTGAATACTCGGTTCTATTAGGCGAAGCATCATCTGATTTTGATATAACAAGATTCTTTTCTAAACCCTCACCCATGGGGTCAAACCCATCATTGCCGCCAAGAACAGAATTATGTGTGGACTGGTTCTCTGGGGTTCCAGCAATAGAATCTTCTTCATCTTCTGAGCTAGACTTACCATTTAAACCTCCATCCTCCTCCTGATCATGAAGCTTGCTCTCCGAGCTCACATTATCCTCATCCTGAAGGGCCACAATTATAATTGGAAAAGTTTCAACAGAGCCATTAAGGAAACTGCTTGCTGTTATGCGCCAAAACCATAGTAAATAAAAAAATCTTCTGGATATTCAAGAAACTGATACAAGGCACTCACTCCTAGGAAATTTATAAAGGATCTTCAGCAAAGGAAACTTAATTACAAACCTCTAACAGCAGCTTTGATTTATCCTTCATCTCCACCACTAAAGAATTTATCACTGCATGTCTTTGTACCAGTCTCTCTGTCCAGTTTGCATATGCAACAGGGATATCTTTTTGTACCAATTGCAACCTATACAAAAAAAAAAAAACTTTCTAATAAGCCATAATGATGAAAATTTGAAAGAGTGATGTATTGTACGATAACAAGTTGACAGAAAAATATTTCCCTCAATAACACACTAACCAATGTTCATGCAACTTCTTTTGTTCTTCTTTGATAAATACACCATATGGTTGCACATGAATGCTATCAAGGTTACCCAAAACAAGGTTAAGAGACATAGACTGGATGCTTTTACCAGACTGCTTCATACTCTTAACGAGTTCATGCTGCTTCTTGCTAATCTGAAATCCATAAAGGAAACACTCAGCATTCAGCAATGCCTGAAAGATAGAAAAGTACAAATCTACAATGCAAATATTGGCCAGATTTCCTCCTCATACCATAAAAGAATAATGAAATTTTTAAACATACTATTGTTGTGACATTAAATCCATATAACTTAAAAAACGAATATTAGGCAAATATGACATTAAAAACTTTAAATCACATAAAAACTGAGGAATAGCAATATGACTTCAGAGAATCGCTCCACAATAAATGATGGTCCAGGAAAATAGTATGTCAGTTGAAGTTATAACTTAAGAGTTGGAACAATGATCACCAATATCGCATAATTGACAAGCAATTATATTTTTCCCTCTGATTATTGACATTAATGACATAACTGACCTAGCTACCAAGATGCTTCTCCATTCCAATTCTTTATTATTCAGGAAAAAAGCAAGAGGAAGTGCCTAACCTTGATGCACGACATATATTTGTCACCGTCGCTAGAATGAATGTTATGCTTGTGTAGTTTGTCTCCTTTCTTGGCTCTTGCTCCCACATTAAGCATATCATCTGAAGCAACCATCAAATTTCTAGGTTCACCTTTAATAAAGCCTTTGTCAAGCACCCTGCCATACATAAATTCATAAGCAATTATATAAGTACTAAAAATGTAAAGGTCCATTATAACAGAAAAAAAAAATGATAGCATAACACAGTGATAACAACAACCATCATAGGGGGCATTCACAGAATCACAAGTAGAATCCTTCTAGAAAGAAAGTTAAAGAAAAGGAAAACAGGTAAAAGATCATGGTGGCTTAATGTGCACAGAATATGGCTTTATCTAAAATATTACTTTAGTGAAGGTGATATTTGCTGAACAAGGCTTTATTTGTCAGTTGATATTTCAAAATAACTACAAGATAACCAACCTCCATGTTTCAGAATAGAAATGCAGAGGTGGTATATGCTTTGAATAATCATGGATGCTTCACATCAAATTCCCAGCAGCCTTAAAACTGGGAATAAGATGCTTAAATAAAGAGGTTAAACACGGTTCATCAATAAGATTCAAATGAATTGTGCTGATCTTTTTCTTTCTTTAAGAACTGCAGGAATAGTACAACCCTACCACATATAACAGGTAGTAAGAAAATTATTAAAAAAATAAAGTTGTAAATTAGTAATGATGGTGATGATAGCGGAGATGCACGTTGAAGCAACAGCAGCAATCACCGGAGGATCAGTTGACAATGGCAAAACAGCAATATCGAGACCATCATAGTGGCACAAGCAACAATTGGAAATGGCAATGGTGATGATAGCATTGAACTCTCTAAAATCTCAAAGAGTACCTTGTGGGTGTGGGTGGTAAGTCAATTTGAAATGTGGAAATTTAATTACCCTAGGAAGTCCAAGCAGAAACTACAACTATCCTAGGAGAAATCTTGAACCAAGTGCAGGATTCATAAGTATCTATAATAAGATTTATTAATCGATAGATATTTACTCTGCAATTGAGGGGCGTTAAACCAAAGCAATAATACACTTCTAAAGCACATATGATCAACCAGATAGATATTGCTAACTTGTGAGACCCTATATCACAAACCAGTACTACTTGTTAAGGATTGATTAATTACCTTTTTTGAAGTTTATCACTCTTTCTCACTGAAAGAATTTGGTTATCACTACTACATGCTTTCTCCTCTGCAGCCCAGGAACATGACTCAGATGTAGCTGTAACATTCTCATCATGGTCAAAAACTTTGGATTCGTTCACATTAGAGAGCATTCTCTTCTCTACATCATTATTTGACCTGCATAATCCAATAAAGTTATGACATTAATGATTATCACCTGAAACTCCATTTGAGATAGCAAAGTTCAATAATCAACTCCAAGTATATAATTTTGAAAACACCCATCACAATCGCTCCATTGCCACCTCAACGATAAACTATACCTTGAGAGTCCAAGTATCTAAAAAGGACTACATTGAAAGGTGAAAACTGAATCAATTGTACACAAGCAGATCAACATCCTCCATTTGGCATTGAAAAAATAAGATTTGTCCAATTAATTACTCGCTCAAAAAAGAAAGAAAGAAAAAGTCATTTGTAGTACCAAATGTCATTTTAATATATAAATAACACAAAAACAAATTAAGCAACTAATGCTTAAACAACTTTTACATGTTCCCATTAATAGGTACAAAATAGGTAATTATGCATGATCAGATTCCTTATCTGCTAATAAAGACAATAATAAAAGGGAAAAATATAGAGGGAAAGCCACATTTTATCAGAACATCCAACTCCAAGCAAAGAAACTTTGACCACCCCAGATTCAAAATAAATAGACATCCCAAACTATTCACAAAATTCCTGCATTTCCAAAGACTAAGTAAACGCATGATGGGCATCTAGTATATATTTCAGTTGCTTCTCCACTGTCCATAGAATAGAGAGCTGTATCTTTCAATTGGAGAACTATCAATGCAAGTATTGGAAACAAAGATGTAAGAACATATATTTTTCATAATCATACGTAATGACCCGTAATTCTTTCCCTGTATTTGTTCATGTGTGTGTGGTGTGTGTAAATTGCAATACATTGGAAGTCTTCCAAGTATCAACCTCCAAATCTTCTGCACAATTTCCTTTTCCGGATCTTTGCAGCTTTCCCACCTCTCCTTCAACTTAATTAGACCTCCTATCATACTGCAATAAGAAAAATGACAAAACTGCATTAAGTACCGCACTGCAAAGACATGAGGGCAGGATATAAGTGAAATGACAATGCATCACTAACTCATTATGATAATTATGTAACTCTGAGTAGTATGCTCTCTTATCAAACTTCAGTTGCTGTTCCCACTTAACAATTACATCAGGATGAAGATCACCTGAACAAAGCGAAGCACCCCTGCAATTATATAATCAAATAACCTTACGGCTCTGAAAAAAAGAACAATTTCATCAAAGACAAATAAACCATGAAAAGCTTATACCTTATTTTAATAATTATTTTAATAATACTTTGCTGAGATTAATTGCTAAAAAAAATGAAGGATTTTGCTGAGATTGAAACATAATAAAGCCATAAAAACAGTATCAATAAATAATCACAAGACAGGCAGAGAAAAGGTAGTCAAATAAATGAAAACCATAATATAAGCATAAAAATTATAAGGAAGGAACAAAAAGGAAATTCAACCAACCCAGACCCCTTCAAGGAGAAAAAAAAAATTGTACGCAGCAAAATGAAAATTGTACAAAACCCTTCAATGTGCTGTGACTGTAAGATATGATTACACTTTTAGCAAAAATTTTACAAATCCACTAAACAGAATATATACCCAAAATATTCTCCTAGAATAAAGCTGGTTGAAAAACATTATATCAGTAAATAATATCCCATCAATCATTCAAAATAAAAAAATTGTCATATGCATCAGAACAGGTCTCCACAGAGCAAAAAGAAAAAAGAGTAAATTACATTTACCTCCCCTGAGGTTTCTAAAACCTATACTCACACCCCCTTTAGTTTGAATTTATACATAAAATTCCCTTCTATTAATAAAATTGTTAATAAACCTTATACTAAATGCATTTTCCTCTTAAAATCTTTCAGTAACCTAATTCTATGCACCACAACTCATCAAAACGCCTGAGTTAAAACTTTTGAAAACTTTATAATAAGGGAGGTTAAATGCAAGTATTTTAAAATTAGAGGGGATGTGAGTATTGGTTTTATAAACACTAAGGAAGGTTTTAGTATAAATAGAAACTGAAGAGGATGAGAGTTTATGTTTTTAAAACTTCATGGGAAGTGAATGTAATTTACTCAAAAAACAAAAAAAAATACAAATACATAGTTATTTTGAGAATATCAAGAAACTTGCCATTTCAAGAAGGGGTTTCCGAAATGAAAGTTATCCCCTGAAAGTAATTCTTGCACAACTTGATGTGCCTCTAATCCCCTCGGGAGAAAATCCATAAGAAAATTTATCTCATTTTCTGACAGATGGGTCTTCCAAACCTGTCGTAAGTTTTATATAAGATAAATTAGACATAACTCCCACAAAAAAAGAGAATATTTTCAACTGCAAGTAATTAAAACGGAAAACACCATAGCTACCTCATACGAAAGCACCTCAGTTAAATTATCCAAGTCAAAAATTTCTTGAGGTATAGCAAACACATCTGCCATGACATTGTGGCCATTAGGAACAAAATTGACAAATGGTTTCATTTGTCTCCAACTGATGCCAACCTGTTCCCGTTTGGCAACAACCATTTTCTGATTACCATCCCACTCAACAGAAATGTGTGATGTCATGTTTAAATCATTTTGCCCTAGTCCCAAATGCTTTCTTTTAGTCCTGAGCGGCTCTCTAGAATTATAACCGACAATGCTTGCACCATTTAAACGTTTTCTCCTCTGATCAGCAGCCATTGGGCACCAGGTATGAAATATTCTTCAGCAAAACACTATACCAGGATGAAGCAAAACACCAACTTGTCCAGAATCAATGTACATCCTTCATCCATAAGCAACCTGACAAGCACCAATGGAAAAAATATATATTATATGTCCAAGTCCAAGACCCAATGTCCAGACAAGACACAGGTTAAGTATTATTTTCTCTCTAAACAAAATGAGTCTTCATTTATTAAAAGCTTTTTCTTTTACACGATGATATGGACTCTTCCTCCCCTTACCACAAAAGCCAAGGTTCACAAGCAATAACTTAGGAATCACATTAGCAGAACGCTCCAGAAACTTAAAAACTTAAGAAAAAATACAGCATAGGATATTCAGAGAGAGGTGCTCACATAGGCCTATCAATCAACTATAGTACAAGTCACACTTTTTCATAATTTTATAGGGCTAGGACCCCCAACATTGCTAACTCATGTATGCATCAAACAGATTGATTTAATGTATCATTAATTGTCTGCTCACTAGGATGGATTTCCCAAAAACTTATATTGACACACACACAGACACTTTTTATAAGATCGCTACAAAGTGATGCATAACACCTAGAATCTAGAATACCTCTAATGCTGCTGCCACGAGCACCATAATAATTCCTATACATAAATCTTTCTCAGTCAAGACAGAGCAAAGACGTTTGTCAGACAACAAAAGAGAACACCTCAAACCTTGTGTAAGTCACCCAGTGGAAGAAGGAACTATTTAATAGTTTTAATATACTTATAATCTCCCTCGTGTCTCATTGATAAAAAGGCTAGATTTGCAAGGAAAAATTTGAATATTCATTCATAAGGGGAAGAAAAACATCAACTCCTACATACAAGTTAACATTTTCTTATAAAGCAGGGATGCTTAAAAAAAGTTGTGTATGTATCAAACACATGCCAAACACTCATGGCAAACCCAGTACTACACTTCAAATAACATATAAACACTTTAAATTTTGTCATGAGTAATATTATTCTCACACCACTTTTTTCACCGATACTTTCACATATATTATTTTTTTATTATTTTATAATATATTAATAATGGGAAAGGAAGCGTGGAGAGGTGAGGGAAAGGAGTTATGGAAATAAATTTTCTAGTGCAGAAGTATGCAGAGACCCACCCATTAATTTTCACAGAATTACAATGCGGCTCGTGAGAAACGTTTAACCGATGCCATTGAGATATTTAAAAAACTAGAAGAAGTATCCCAGTGGCTCATGTTCTCAACCTCCTTAAGCCCCCTTTAACAATACGAAAAAAAAAACACTAAATGGTTACCATAAGAAAAAATACATTATAAATATTGAAATTTTACCTCGGCAAAATCTAGGCGAATCGCAGTAACCCACCAGCACCCAAGATGGAAAAATAACAAATTACAGAAATAATCTTAATAAACACCATAAAACCACATGACATTCAAGTTACCTTCTTTTGGATTCGGACTACCGAAACCCATAAACGCAAACCTTTGTAGGGAGGGGGATACAAACAATGGGAAGCTAAAGAAAAATTACCAGTGTTATGCTCGGCGCTAGACCCAATGAAAGAAAGCTTTTATATTTTGCAGAAAATCGAAGTAAAAACCTTCGCAAAAGGATTGAAATTTACTCTCCGCCAGAGACTTCGATGACCTAAGAGCTAGCTCGGGGGAAGAGAAGGGGCAGAGAGAGAGAGTGTGTGTGTGTGTCACAGAAGGTTTCGTATTATCCGATTGGGTTGGAATAGAGCATGAAAGAAAGACACACGCCCGCAATTGGAAGAGAGGATCAGACGAGTGTGGTTTCTTGGAACCGTTATTTTTCTGATTGAATCCTTCCTTCGCGCGCTTGGGCGCGGCTTGGCTCAAGCTGCGGCTCAGGGCTCCAGTCCTAGGGTTTTCTCTCTCGTTTGTTCACAATATTACGAGGAAAAGAACAGTAGAAATAACACTGCTACGATTTGCGTTGGGTCAGACAACGAGAAAAGGGGGGAGGGATTGTGTGCGACTGCACCTTGGAGAAAGGTGACGGGAAGCCCTTCTCCGCGTCCTATTCCGCGTCCTATTGAGATTAGGAGGATCATTTGAATTTTGATCAGTCAAAGATTAAATTATTATTTTTTATATGAATTTAAAGCAAATTTTTTTAAAAAAATTTTAATAAATCGTGATTGTTTAATGTATATTACCATCTCATTGACTATTCAACTAATATAAAATCCAAATTCATTTTATTGAATATTGCTACAATACCCAAACATAATTATTTAAATTCATCTTGATCGTAAATTTATTATATTATTATTTAACGATCACAAAATAATAAAATCAGATCCACCCCTTAATTATTTTGCTAGGAATGGCAATGGCGTATTCAATCATTTTTTTCAATATTTGTTTTAGTAACTTACAATACTTTTTTTATAAAATATTTATTCAAAACTAATTTTATATTAATAAATATTAATAATAAATTATTATTAAGTTAAAGGCCAATACAAATTTTATTGTTCTATAAATCTCAACATAACAAATTTGTACCATTATAATGTTATGATAAAATAATTATGTCTATTCATTTAACATGTCAAATTTAACAATTTTTATAATAATATAATAGGTGACTACTATGCTACTCCTGAGTAGCAATACTCGGGAGTAGCATTTTTAATTTTTTAAATTTAAAATTTAAAATTTATATTATATTTTTTATTTTAAAAATAAGTATAACCAATTTAAAAAAAATATGAAAAAAATCAAAACAAATCAAAAGATTTTTTTAAAAAAAAATTTTTTCTTATTTTATTTTTTGAATTTTTTTTAAGTATTATGTTATGAAATTTTTTAAAGTTTTTTTTACTTGTTTTTTATTTTTTTAAAAATTTTTTTAAGAATTCTCTAACTTATCTTTTAAAATAAAAATTTTAAAACAATTAAAAATTTTAAATTTTTAAATTTTAAAAATAAAAAACCTACCCCTGAGTATTGCTACTCAGGGGTAGGTTAGAAACCCCCTAATATAATATTGTTAGTCTAATGAACAACTAGCAATAACTTAATTAAATAGAAAATTAAATCTCAACCAAGGTAATGAAACAAAATATTTTTGATATGTCAAAAAAGACCAATGGAAAGATTCTGATAGGCCAATAAAGAAATATTGAAAATCAATCATCAAACTTTTCTTAAATTTTATATCTAAATAATTTATTATAAAAATAAAAAATAAAAAAGAATGTGCAAGGGGCTCCCCAACCCCAAAAGATAAATTTGCTTATAAAAAATACTATCAACTACGAAAGAATGAGAAAATAAAAATAAAACCTGAAATGTTACAATATTTGAACTTTATCTTAAATTAAAAAATTCTAATAATAATTATTGAGTAATTAATAGATGATAACCAAAATAACCAAGAACCATAATTTATCAAACTTTTTATAATTAGTATTGAATTTAATTAATATATGAAAATCAATAATTTAATATAAATAAAATAACATGTTTCATATACAATATTATATAATTATAATTATAATATAATGAATATCCAATATTGAATATGAATACTATTTCCGTCCATCAATATTGGAGTATATCCTAATGCTAAATTTAAACTCACTCAAAATTAATTTATATTATCTAATTTAATATAATGAATATCCAATATTGAATATGAATACTATTTCCGTCCATCAATATTGGACTATATCCTAATGCTAAATTTAAACTCACTCAAAATTAATTTATATTATCTAATTTTGAATATCTAAATCTCCCCCATTGTTCATTATTGACCAAGTATTAAATATTTATTTTAATCAAATCAAATATTAGTTCAAATTGTGATTTTCTTGTCAAATAAGTCGAATCTATGAGTGCGCCACGTGGTAAAAGTGTTATTCCCACTTTCGATTAATTCTTTTCGTCCAATTAGTTTTAAGATCGTATATATATAAAAAGAAATATGTTAATTGTATATCAAATATATATAAAAAATAGTATAATATATTGAAAAATAATATACAAATAATAGCAATCGATAGTGACAGACAATTGACGCTATGGCATAGTTGAATCTGCGCTTTAACTTATAAAGCTGATTTGAAATTACAAACTCATTAAGTGTTAAAATTATTTATAGTTTAAAGTCCAGACTTATATACTAAAAAATGGATTTGATTTCATTGATAAAATTACTTGTAGAAATATTTTATTTAAAATGTTATTTTATTAAAGAAAGAGCAAACAAAAATATTATCTACTATTTTTTATTAATAAATAGCAGTGTAAGAAAATATGGTAGGAATGGCAATCTGCGTGGGTCTTTTTAGATATCTAACCAAAACAAATATCCAATCTTCAATGAATAATGGATCATTGTTAGGATTCGAATATTAAATTTAGATATTTGAAATAATTTTGGATAATTTTAAATTTAGCATTCAAATATATAATATTCGCCTGATACTAAAGAGGGGGAGAGAGTACCAAATATTCAATATCTGATATTTATATATTATAATTTAAATAATTATATATAAAATAAGTTATATTATATACTATCCACTATGTTTATTACTTAATTTATGTTAGATTAATTAATAACTTTTATACAATAATTAAAGTAATTGACAATTATAAATTTAAAATTTTTTACAAATTAATAAATTATACTATGAGAGGTAAATATGGGTATCAAATAATTCGAATATCAAATATCCATTACTTAATATTTAATTCTCGGTACCCTAACCTTTATACTAGTTGTTGAGTACTTTTTATATCTCCAATATTTCGGGTTCAGATATTAAAAAATTAAATTTTTAGATTTAGATAGAATAAAAATATTGAATATGTATTTAGAATTCAGATTTGGATATTAAAAAAATGACGAATATTTATCTATTTCCATTTCTAAAATAAGATGTCAAGAGACACTATGTAAAAATTTAGAGTCCATGAGAATAATTTTTCCTATTTTTAAATTTTTTTAAAAATTATTTAATTTAATTTAAAGAAAATCAAGACCAAGCCCAAATGGCGGCCACAACATTTGAAAAACAAAATTCACATACGTGACGTGATTATGTAACTTTATATTTTGTTGGTGCCTTTGGCTCGGCTGCATAAGCGGTAGCCGCCATTTCGAACTTGGGTCTTTGTCCTGCCCGTATGCGAAATCCGGACCACGACCTTTTTACCTTTTTTATTAAAATCAAAAAAATAAGGGAGTCTTGGGATCTCGTAGACTTTTGGGTCCCGAGTAGACGACTAGACGTTTTGATGCTTTTCTTATTCATTACCCTCAACTTGTCCACCTTTTTTATCTTTTTAATATATTCCTATTAATACCACTTTTTTTGCATAATCATTACACGATTGGCGATTTGCAAATCAATTTAAAAGAAATTAAGTATAACCATATTTTTCATGATTTAATTGTGAAATAAATGTAAATAACTCACAAAACTTCTCTCCTCTTCGCTTTGAATTATAAAATATTGTATATATATTAACTCTTAAAGAAGAAGAACATGAATGACCCAAAATAGTATGTGGTTATTTGTGTTTGACTCAAATAATAAAAAAGAAAAATTATCACTAATTAGTAATAGATTTAAAATTTTTAATTAATAAGTAAAAAGTAGATTATAAATGTTTATTTTA
>JASKGM010000013.1:7882084-7905578 GCA_034509205.1 Ceratonia siliqua | reverse complement strand
CCCCCCCCCCCCCCCCCCCCCCCCCCCCCCCCCCCCCCCCCCCCCCCCCCCCCCCCCCCCCCCCCCCCCCCAGCTATTGTTCTATTTTATCATCTAAATTCAAAACTGCAAGGTTTGCGCTCATAACACTACTAAATAACTAAAATAAAGGGAAGAGTGTATCGTGGAAATTCGTCCCAATTTTGCTCTTTAAAGTGGAGAAGTAAATACTCTTTTCCCATAGACTAACTGAAAGGAAAAGGACAAGCCAATTTCATTCAAGATGTCCCTTTATGACATTGTAGTTCACTTGATTTCAAACACTATCACTCAATAGTATTTCCCCCAGTGTCATATCCCTTCACTCATGGACAACTAAAAGACAACATAACACCATAATGTGCAAACAGAACCAAAACAGCACCTTTTATAACGACAAAGACAGCAACAACAACATGGAAACAATTTCCTAGATACGAAACTTGAGAGTGTGTGAGTGCGCGCAAGAGAAGAAAGTTCCAACATACCAATAAGGTTGGCCAATGTCATAATGAGCCTGGGCTTCAGAATTGGAATAACCGACTCGCGCTCTAAACGAATAACTTCTTTCTTTTTGCGATCGGCACCCTGTGATTGGGAAAGAGCCATTGTTTACTAGCAACCACCTCTATTAAGCCGTCCCTTGTCTCCGCAACTCCCTCCCTCGTCCGAAACCTTGAAATTTGAATCAATGAAGCCTAAAGGAATCGTTTTTACTTGGTTAGTTCAAAAGGGTTGCAAGAAGCTAGATATAAGAGAAGGGTTTCTTTACAACCCATCATGGAATTGGATTCATGCTTTGCAAACAAGGTAGAGGCACTGCAGAGAACTACCGTAACCGAAGTACAAAGTGGAAAACAATTCTTCTGTTTCAAGTGAAGTTTCCAATGGCTCCTCTCTAATTCTAGTTATTACACCACTCACCGGTTGGTCGGCCACTCCACTTGCGTTTTCTAGCAAAAGCAACTTCGGTTTTTTCTGTCGTAGCGATCGTTCGTTCATAAAAGGAAAAGAAATTACTTCGCTATAATCGTATGGTCCAAAATATATACAGATCCTTTTTTAAAATTAAAAAATTTTAAAAAATATTTAATTTTAAATTTAACCTAATTAAATTATTTAAAATATTTTTATAAAAAACATAAAATTATAAAATTAAACTTATATATTTATTTTTTCTTAATAATATTAATGTAAAAAAATATATTAAATAATTTTTAATTTTTTCATAATTAATAATAAATAATTTTTAAGATTTTTAATAAGTATTTTAAATATATAAATTATTTAATTAAACTTAAATTTAAAATTAAGTTAAATTATAATATATTTTTAATTTCTTAAAAAAATATATATTTTTTATAATTAAATAAAAAATCATATAATTAAGACATTTTAAAAAAATTTATTCACTCAACAAAAATGAAGTAATAAATTTAAATGATTTGAATTCATTCAAAGTTGGTATATTATTTTCAATTAATTAAATTGTCAAAATAGATAGATAGTAGTTTTTTTTTTTGGTCGTAAAATAGATTTTTAAGAAAACTGTCGGTTGAGATATTTATCCGAAAATATGCTGAGATTGCCCCATTAATAAAAAGAATAATTGTTTAATACTGTCCCAAGTCAATTTTGCTCGTTAAAAAATTTGAAATCAACACCGGAGCATGGTAATAAGAAGAAAATAAAAGCATGAGAAGCTCCTATGGCAAGTTTGGAACTAAATTCATGTGGTTATCCTCTTTCTCTTTTCCTTTTTTTGGCTATGATGAATCCTATGTTCATTTTCATTGATGTTTATGTTTTTCTATTATGTGTGGTTGCAGAAATGCCAACGAGGCAATGTCTGGCCCCTACGCCATCACCTTTTCCAGCTCGTGGTGGTCGAAAACGAGGCTTGGCTTGGCTTGGCATCTTCTGTATCATCGCCATCACCATGTACTATGTACAACGAAGCATCAAATACACGCTTAGCCCACTGTCTGAACCAAGGAGATTAGAAATTACTAAGTGGATCCCTCAGTTAAGCATTTAAATCCAGACCTTTTCGGTTTGAATATTTTCTCAATTTTTCTGCCATGTGATAAAATTACATTCCTCCTTGCCATTCTTGCTCCAAAAAACTGAGAAAAAAGCCTGAATCCACATCGCTCAATTAGGTAGCATTACTTACTTTATGAATAGACCCAACTGCATCAGCAGTTACATATAAATTGCACCTGCACGAGGCAGCTATAACTGAAAGAACCATGATAAATAAGAGTAGAGGACCTTCTCCTCTCAGATAACTTTATATAACTTTATTTGGTTGCCTCAATCAAGCATGCACAAGAAAGATTGTTTGCTTCGGCATTATGACCCAAATAATACGAAAAATAACCAAATATATTTTTAATAAAACAGGTACTTGCCCCCAGTACTCCATACCTTCCAAAATTATTAAAGAATGTCTCTCGAGAAACAAGGGGAAAAAAATCGAAAATAAGAATGTAATATGTAACTTGCCTAACAACCTGAAATTCTTTAAGTTTATCTTACCCTCTTGGCTTCCTCTGCCTGCCCATCTAACATCTAGATATATACAAGGTGTTTGAGTTGACCTTGGTATAGGTATGTACAGAAACCTACTCATCTCGGGGTATATATCCACAGCTTCTGTGGATCTTGCTTACAAAAATACTGACATACACAGAAAGTGCATCTTGCATTTTTCTCTGCTTTGTAGTCAAGCTCTAAACCATGACACAACAATTGCCAACGTTGGGTAAAATATTCGTTACCGGTTCCATGACCTCAAGTATGGCTTTCCCATTTGATCATGTAAAGCAGAACTCTGATGTGGCAAATTCATCCATGCCATATCATCAGGCAGCACAGAATTAGGTGCCTCGCGTCCACTTAAGTATTCTAGTGGATGAGAAGCTTGTGGTACAACTGCATTGATCCTGGGTGGACCTGCATCTACTACTCCATAGGATCTGGACGTAAGGAATTGGTCAGTGTGTCTGACTGGGTCATAGGAGCTTGCTGACTGCAACTGGTTACACTGAGATAGAACACTAAATAAGCTCTGATCAGAGTTCCCTCTACTGCTAAGACTCTGACTTGATAGACTACCACCATCAGATCCATTCCAGGCACCACGAACTTGATGATCGACAGGAAACCAATGCTGACCAATGAATTCTCCTGTACTTAAATGAGACTGAGTATGTGCTGACATGTGGGCAGTGTTACCAGCCCAATCACCTATATTTACTGCAGATAATGGATCTTGCCTGGGGATCAGGTATCTACCTCCATCAGAGTAAATATTCTCTGACATGTTTTCTGGCATGTAAACCTCACCAGGTCTCCTGTGCACCTGGTCCAATGTCAGCGATGTTTGCAGGGGCTCCTTGAAATGACCCGAAAATTGACCATCCCCCATCATAACATTGTTTGAAGCCTGGAAATCTAACCCAACTCCTTTTTGTTCATGATGGTAGGATAACACCCCCTCTCCCTTGAAGAGAGAATGAAGCAAATCACTTCGATCTTGGTTTGGGTAAGAACTGAATGATCCATCATCTGATTGCCTGGGTAACAATTCTTTACTGGTCTCTTCCTGTTCCTGACGCAAGTCTGATTCAAGATCAATCAGACGGGTTTGTCGCTCTTCATTTATTTGTGGGTTTGCAAGTGACAACCCACTGGCTGTGTACTCATGGCTCACAGCAGAATCATAGTAAGTATGTGGCATTTCAGCTGCTTGCCAGACATCACAGCCAGAAGAGAAAGGAGCTCTTTCACTAATAGGTACTTCTTGAGTGTTCATATTCCTTGAATACTCAATTTGTTTCTGCATATCATCATCTGATTTTGATAGAACAAGATTCTTTTCTGAATCCAAATGCGTCGGGTTGAGCTCATCATCACTGCCAAGGTATGAATTATGTGCTGGAGACTGATTCTCTGAGGACCTAGAAATAGAATCTTCACTATCTTTTGACATAGACTGATTATTTTGACCTCCATCGTCCTCCTGATCCTGAATCTTGCTTCCTGAGCTCACGTTATCCTCATCCTGAAGGGCCAAATATAATTGCAAGAGTTTTAACAGAGCCACTAAGAAAACGGCTCACTATTATGCAACAACAGCCACAGTAAAATCAAAGATCTCCAGGATATTCCAAAAACTGATACAAGATCCATCCTAGGAAATTGGAAATTATAAAGGATATTCAGAAAATGAAACATGATTACAAACCTCTAACAGCAGCTTCTTCGGTTTATCCTTCATCTCCACCAACAAAGAATTTATCATGGCCATTCTACAGACCTGCCTCTCTGTCCAGTTTGCATATGCCACAGGGAGGTCTTTGTTCACCAATTGCAACCTATATAAAATAAGATACTTTCCAATAAGCAACAACGATGACAAAATTAAAGCAATACTCTGTTGAACTATAACAAGTTGGCAGAAAAAAAAATGGCCCTAGACAACACACTAACCAATGCTCACACAACTTCTTCTGTTCTTCTTTAATGAATACTTCATATGGTTGCACATGAATTTTATCAAGGTTACCCAAAACACGGTTAAGAGATCTAGACTGGATACTTTTACCAGTCTGCTTCATACTCTTAACAAGTTCATGCTGCTTTTTGCTAATCTGAAATGCATAAAGGAAGATGTCAGCAAATGACCAAAAGATATTTAAAAGTACAGATATCCAAAATGCAAAAAATTCAGTTTCCTCATCTTAAAAGAAATGAAAAACTTTGAAAATACTATTGTTAATTGTTATATGCATCATTAAAGGAAAATTTGGTTAAGGTTTTTTTTGGGGAAAAAAGGGTAGTTATAAGCACTGCTAGAGAAGCCATATAACTAAATATGGTGAAAATCAGATTAGAAGCTTTAAATGATATAACGGGAATTTTTGAACATAGCTATCTGACTTCAAAGACTCACTCTCCGATAATGACAGTCCTGAAAAACCTTTATGTCAGTTGAAGTCTAAGTTATCACTTAAGAACAGTTGGAAGTTGGAATAATGACAATTAACTTCACAAGTTCACATATTTGAGAGCCAATTACATTTGCCCTTCTAAATACAAAATTTAACAAGATAACTGACCCAGCTACCAAGATGTTTGTCTCTCCCAACCCAATCTGTGCTTTTCAGAAGAAGGCAAGAGTGAGTGCCTCACCTTGATACATGACATGTATTTGTCACCATCACTAGAATGAGTGTTACGCTTGTGTAGTTTGTCTCCTTTCTTGGGTCTTGCTCCCTCATTAAGCATATCATCTGAAGAACTCATCAAATTTCTAGGTTTACCTTTAACAGAACCTTTGTCAACCACCCTGCAATGCATTATTCCAACAGTGAAAACTACCCTGTGATACCTTCACACACACACGTATAAATAGAATGAATGAATGAAATTTGCTCTAAAAGACCTCAGGATATAGTTACATTCCTTGTCTTCTATTACAACATATGACACACCTATTCGTCATGGACAATCATTTATCTAATCACGAAAACAATTGCCTATAGTTGACAAGAAAAGTCAAATTACAAACATCTAATGCAACCTGAACAACACCTATCAACATCTAGTGCATAGACAAACACAAAAAGTTTAGGAATGAAGCTTCAGTCACAAAGTTATATGGTCCATTGTCCAAATAGGAAATCCTTTAGACCAAAATATCCTGGAAAATTGGTTATACAACTAATACTTATATAGAACGTAAAGGAAATATAAGCTATGATGAAACCCATCCTAAAAGACATCCGTAACATCAAACAAACAAGCCAGTAATTGATGAGCAGACTGAAAATGAGACAGGCATAGTAACAATAATAACCAACAAATATAGCACAAGTGAAAACCAGCATCTAATGAGAAACACTGGTCTACAGTAAAAACTCTAGGGGAAGGGGGGTTTATGAAGTAACTACAAGAACTAACAACCAAAATTGCAGGTACAAGTCATTAAATACTTTGACAGTTACAGTGCTCCGAAACTAAAGTCAAAATTTAAAGCCAACTGAAGAACTACACAGGCAGAGGGGGAGACAAACTATTTTTTTTTTTGGAAAAACAAACAAATTATGGTAGCTTAAGGTGCAGAGAACAAGGTTTTATGAGATATATCACTTCAATTAAGTATATCAAGAAAGAAAACCAAAACAGGACTAACAACTCTAGCCTTGTCAACTGAGATTTCAAAATAACTACAATACACCAGCCTCTAAGATTCAGTACAGACATGTAGAGGTATAATTTGGTTTGCATAGTCCTAGATATCCTCTTTGAATCAAATACCCAGGAATCTTATATCCAGGAATTAGATGCTTGGATAAAGAGGTTTAACACAGTTCGCCAATACAATTCTTGTTTTAAGTCTTTCCCTTTATTTAAAAATCTGCAGGGACAGTACAAACCTAAATTTAACTGGGGATCTTTTCAATATATATATTAGTATTGGACCTATTGGTGGTGATGATAGTTGTGAATTGTGATGGAGGAGAAATCAGCAATATTAGTTGACAACGACAAAACAGCAGTACTAATACTAAAATAGTGGTACAAGCTACAACTGCTGATGGTGGTTATAGCATTAACCTCTCTAAATGCTAAACTCGTAGGTGTGGTTGGTAATCGAAATCAATTCCCCTAGGAAGAGCAAGCAGGAATTCCAACCATCCTATAAGAAATCATCAACCAAGTGCAGGATTGTTAGATTTCTAGAACAAAATTTTTAACAGAAATTTTGCAATTCAGAGATGACAATGGAAGCATTACTTAACAAAAAAACTACACTTCAAAAGCATAAAGATCTACCAACTTCGTAGTTTCGCTCTGAAGAGATGTTGCTGACTCGAGAGACTATATATGCACAACCCAAAATTGCTAATAATGAAGGATTGATTAATTACCTTTTCTGAAGTTTATCACCCTTTCTCACTAAGGAAATTTGATTGTCACTACTACATGCTCTCTCCTCAGCAGCCCATGAATCTGACTCAGATGTAGCTGTAACATTCTCATCATGATCGTAAACTCTGGATTCATTCACATTTGATGGCGTTCTTTTCTCTCCATCATTCTTTGGCCTGCATAATCCAATACAATTCACATCAATGATTATCACCTGAACTTCCAGTCAAGATGAAGCATCAAAAACAAGTTCAATAATCAACTCCAAGTAAAACTCATAAGCATATCTTGTATTGTTATAACATAAGTTCTAATACATTAGAAAATATTACAAATAATTAAAAAGACCAATCACAATCACTCCACTAACACTTAAACAAGAAACTACATCCTGAGAGCAATACTTCAACAGCTGGAAAATGAAGCAATTATACAAGCAAGACTAATATCCTCCATTTAGTATTTGACAAATAAATTTGTCCAATTAATTTTACCAATATTAGTTACTCATTACTGTGTATCAAATTAATAATAACAAATTAAGATACTGATACTTAAAGAATTTCTAAAAGAATCTGTAAATAAAAATATATAAACAGGCAACTATGCATATTGAAATTCATTATATAATGACGAAGATAATAATCAAACAAAAAACATATACACCTTGTTTGGAACTAAATCTATGAAAAACTGAATTCTTATTCATGAATTCAATTGAAGTCTATGATTTAATAATTTATAATGTTTAAAAAAAATCTTAAATTTATGAAATTCAATTTAATTCCATAATTAGAATGTCATTTTAAAATAATAGAATTCAGTTGGATGTTTAATTTTACAAGGATATCCTTTCAAAGATGCTGATGGCCTAAACTGCCAATAAAGGTATTAGAAGCACAGAGTTTGATAAGACATCCTTCTCATAATCATAATCGAATGACCCCTGTCATCCTTTCTCTGTATGTGTGCACATGCATGTGGTGTGTGCAAAATTGCAATATATAGGAAGCTTATAAGTATCCACCTCCAAATCTTTTGCACAATTTCCTTTTCTGGATCTTTGCAGCATTCCCACTTCTCCTTCAAATTTGTTAAATATCCTATCATACTGCAACAAGAGGAATAAAAATACTGCAATAAGTATCATTCTGAAAAGAGGTAAGTGCAAGATGTACAGTAAAACAACAATGCATAACTTACTCGTTGTGATAATTATGTAACTCTGCACAGTATGCTCTCTTATCAGACTTCAGATACTGTTCCCGATCAACAATCATATCAGGATGAAGATCCCCTGAACAAAGTGAAGTACCCCTGCAAGTATATAATCCAAACACATTTATGAACTCTGGAAAAAATAATATTTTCATAAAAAGACCAACTAATTACTAAAATTCTATTCCTTGTTCTAATAAAACTTTACTGAGATCAATGACCAGGCGAAATTTTGTTTGCAGAGATTGAAATACAATAAAGCCATAACAACAGTATTGATAAATATTCAAAGCAAGACAGGCATAGGAATGGCAGTAAAATACAAGGAAACCATAAAATAAGAAAAAAAAATTATAAGGAACAAAAAGGAAATTCAACCAACCCAGCACTTATAAGTTACAAAATTTTTAAATATCTAAATCCAGTAAAACAAAGATTCTACAAATTAAAAAACCCTTCAATGTGCTGTAAGATATGATTACACCTATGAAAGATTTCACAATATCTTATAAATAAAACATACCCAAAATATCCTCATAGACTAAAAAGATGGTTGAGACAACATTTTATCAATGAATGACATCCCAACAGTCATTCAAAACTAGATACTGCCACATGTACCATATTTTTAGGTGCACTAAGATCAACCATACACATGCATGCATCTGGCAGACCATGTCTCCAGAAAGCAAAAGCACAGGCTCAATTATTCTGAGGGTATTAAGAAAGAGATCTTGCCATTTCAAGAAGGGGTTTCCAAAGTGAAAGTGATCCCCACCAAATAATTCCTGTACAACTTGATGTGGCTCTAAGCCCCTAGGCAGAAAATGCATAAGAAAGTTTCTCTCATTTTCTGAAAGATGGGTCTTCCAAACCTGTCACAAGTTATATATAAGATGAATTAAGCACGATTCCCACACCAAAAAGGAAAAAACATTAATTTTTAGCTGCACGTAATCAAAACTGACCACAACACAGTTACCTCATATGAAAGCACCTCACTTAAATTATCCCAGTCAAATATTTCTTTAGGTATGGCAAACACGTCTGCCAAAACATTGTGGCCATTAGGAACAAAATTTATAAATGGTCTCATCTGTCTCCAACTGATGCCAATCTGTTCCGGCTTGGCAACAACCTTCTTCTGATTAGCATCCCACACAACAGAAATGTGAGATTTCAGGTTTATATCATTTTGCACTAGTCCCAAATTCTTTCTTTTATGCCTGTGTTGCTCTCTAGAACCATGACGAACAATGCTTGCACCATTTAATCGTTTTCTCCTCTGACCAGCAGCCATGGGCACAAGGTATGAAATGCTCTTCAGCAAAACACTATACCAGTATGAAGCAAGACACCGCCTTGTTCACTATTGATGAACATCTTTCATCTGTAAGCAACCTGGCAATCACCAATGGAAAATATTCTCAATTATATCATAATTCTACAAGTCCAGTAATAAAATCCTCTATAATATATGAACCAACAATCTTGCCTACCCTCACAAAAAGAGCCAGGGTTCTCCAGTGGGGCAGGGGGCATTGTGGTACTTAGCAATCACATTAACATCAAATCAGATAACATACAACAGAGGATATTAAGAAAGAGGGGCTCACAGAGGCATATCAATCAACTATAGGACAAACTTACACACTTTTTCATACTTTTATAGGGCCAGTCGGCAGTAGCCTCCAACAGTGCTCACTGAATGTAACCATCAAACAGGTGAATGTACCATAATTATCTGCTCACTAAGATGGATTTCCCAACTACTTGTATTAGCACACAAATATACACACTTTTCAAAATATTTCCAAAAAAAAAGGCATACGCATTACCAGTCAGAATCTAAAATACCTCCAATGCCACCGTTAAAAGTATCATAATGATTCATCTACATAAAAATTTCCCAGATCAAGACAGAGCAAAGACGTCTATCAGATAACAGGAAAAGCAAACACCTCAGCATCCGATGGAAACAACACAAATGTGTCACCCGATGGAAACACGAACTATTATATAGTTTTCAGATGCTTTCAATCTCCCTCGTGTCTGATTGATGAAAAGTTGCTTGGCAAATAACAAAGAAATTGATATATACTCAAATATATAAGTTAACATGTTCAGAGTTTTCATATTTGTTTATTTATTTATTCCTTTAACATAAGAATATCATTGTTTTCCACAAGCCCCACATTAGATATCAAGTATGAGAGAAAGTTAATAAAACAATCTACACTCCCTTTAACAGTATCATAAAGCAAATGAGAAACATCTAACCGATGGCATTGAATTATTTAAAAAACCAATTGCTCATGTTGGCAACCGCTCCCCCTTCCCAACTTCCCAAAAAAAAAAACGAAAGCGCAATAAAACCATTACAAGAGAGAGAAATAAATAAATAAATAAATAAAAATAAAACACGCGCTGAATAGTTACCATAAGAAGAAATGCATAAAAATATAACAAAAGTTCACGCAGGGAAAGATTTCCTCCGCAATACCTTTGGGAATCCCCGTAAACAACTAACAAGTAAACCCAGAATGAAAAAAAAAATAGATAAATTACCAAAAATACAAATTCAAGCAACCTTCTTTCAAGATTAGAAAACCTGAAACCCTAAAATCCAAACTTTTAAAGAAAAAATTATCAAAAAAACAATGGGAAGCTCAAGAAAAATTACCAGCGATAACCTCGTCGCTAGTCCCAGTGAAAGAAGACCCCTATAATCTGCAGTGAATCGAAGTAAGAACCTTCGCGAAAGGATGGAAATTTACCCTCCACCAAAGACTACGATAACCTAAGAGGCGAAGAGCGAGAGACAGAAATAGAGTGATAGAAGGTTTCGTATTATCGGATTG
This sequence comes from Ceratonia siliqua, assembly GCA_034509205.1. Lineage (NCBI taxonomy): Eukaryota > Viridiplantae > Streptophyta > Magnoliopsida > Fabales > Fabaceae > Ceratonia > Ceratonia siliqua. The sequence goes on along the minus strand of JASKGM010000013.1, from coordinate 7,894,539 downwards.
GCTTGGAAGAGAGCATGAGCGAAAGACACACGCCCACAATTGGGAGAGAGGATCAGACGAGTGTGGTTTCTCGGAACCGTTATTTTCCGCATTGAATCGTTCCTTGGCGCGGCTTGGCTCGAGCTGCGGCTCGGGGTCTCCAGCCCTAGGGTTTACTCTGCTTGTGTTGTGTCTTGCTATAGGATCCACTTTTACGAGGAAAAGCGGAGAACTGAACTGAACTGAACTGAATACGTTTTGTGTTCTTATGTCAGTCAACGAGAGTAAAGGGGAAGCGATTCAGTGTGGCTGCCCCTCCAACTTACAAGTATCCTCCTGCCCCATCCATGAACACAAGATCATGATCTCATCCAGTTAGTTTGTGCAGCGTTCAACAATGGTCGTAATTTAACTCTTTTTTTGAATTATTTTCTCTGCAATTATAACGTATTCAACAATCATAATTTTTAGGCAATAATTTTTATTTTTCACTCAAGATATTTAAATTTATTTAATAATTAATAATATCATTAATTAAACCAAATATCAATATATGTTTTAGTCATCAATATTAATACATCATAGATATAAAAGAACCTAATTTAATTATGAATATAGTAGGCGTTATAGCTATGTTTATGAGCATGAATTCATGCTCCATTAATCAAAAATAAATAAATACTTAAGAGCTCTTCATATAATCAAATCCACAATGTAATTAAATTGGATTGGAAGAACATATGCAATTGAATGCAACCATGTAGAATATATCTCATTTTATTAAAGGCGTATAAATTATTAATAACAATTAATTAGTGAAAATTATATAAATAAGTACTTAACTTTTATTTAATTGGATGTACACAAAAAATCGTGGGAATATGGAAACTGGTAGCAGTTAGTGTGGCCAACTTCGGCTAACCATATTTTTTAATATAAAGTTAAACATATAGATGTTAAAAATTGGGTTTTTTTTTAGAAGTTGATTTTTATTTTAAAAAAATACAAGTTTAATATGCATTTGTATGGCTTTTGAAAAAACATTTAAAACAGAAGTTAAATAACATATAAAATAGTACATGCAGTATACACTGCCTTCTTTCTATCTCTCCTTTCAACTTCACTTGTGTCATGACCATTCATCTACTCCTTTATCTTTTCTCATCCTTCTTCTCTTCATTCTTTATCTTCTGCTATTCTTCTAATGTCATAATCATCCTCTCTCCACATCCTGTTTGGATTGATAGTTATAGTAGTTGTTTTAGTATCAAAGCTTACTTACATCTTTTGAAATGAGTTACACTTCTATTATAATCACAGTTCAATATTTCATAATTTATTCACAAAATGGACATTCTTAAAGTTCAAATACATAATATTATATGTCATGCATGTTCTGATAATTAGTTCTCATTTATTATATTAGAAGCATAAAAATTGAAAAAAAAAACTTAAACACAACCATATATTTTGAGAAGAAGATGAAACATCATTGTAGATAGATATTTGTGCCTCCAATAAACCAAAATTTTTCATTTTTATGCTGTTCTTCAAACTAAGTGTTAAATCATATAATCTCAAACATCAGAGTTACCAAATCTTTTTTATTGTTATTTTTTTAAAAGAAAGAAGGTATTTGTGCATATTCTCAATAGTTGATTATTTTAAATTTAAGTAAAATAGAAATTCTAAAAGTTTTAACAAAAATTAACTAGATAATATATATTAGAAATTTAAATTTAATTTAAACAAAAAATAATGATCAAAATTTGTAATAAGCATATTTTTATCTAAGCATAATACAAAAATACTTTTACATGTATTTTTTTAATAATTTTATTAATGCAAAAATAATTATATTTTGACATTCAAATAATTTTTATAATTAAAAATATTTTTGTTCAAAATATGAACTTAAAAGTATAGTGATATCCAAACTAGGTAGGAGATCATATATGAACGTATGGAACTATGCTTATGAATGTTTAATTAACATTAATTATACAAATTAACATTCAAACTATCTGTAAATAAAAGAATAAAATATGATTAATATTTGGGAGTGGGCGATATTTTGGCTCGGCTGCAAGAATTTGAGCGGCCGTAAAAACCGTCAAGCGAAACTCGGACAATGGGAGTATTGTATATTTTTTTGGACAGCCTTTGGATCTCGTGGACTTTGGGGTCTCGTTTGCATACTTTTCTTATTCTTATTCTTAGCCTCTTACTTGCTCCCACTTTTTTATATTTTATTCACCAAGATTTTATTTTCTCCTTTTGAATTATAATTTAAATACTAACTCATAAATAAAATTACACGTCACTCTTTATACATTTTCTTCACGTGAATGTTTGATTTTTTATTTAATTGCATCAAATATAAGGACCAATAATTATTTTATTTGACACGTCACTCTTTATAAGTTGAGGTGGCTAAGAGTTTGTTTGATTATGTTAACAAAAATTTTTTTTAAATTAATGTTAAAAAAAGAAAAATAATTATTATACCAAATTTTTGAATGATGTCATATATTATATATATCTTTTTTAATAAAAAATGATTATTCAATTTTATAATTGAATAATCATTTTTATAATAAAATAATTAAGTATAATTATTTTTATCAAGAATAGAAAATAAAAAAATATACAGCATATAATATTATTTGAAAATTTAACATCATTGGACATGAAGTAAAAATTTGATGCCGTAAATGATAATATTTTTAAAAAAATAATTTAATGTTTAAGTTAAAACACATGAAAAATTGTGAGCCCTCGCTATATTTATGCATGCCTGACGTTGAAATAGGTAGGCTTTATCAAACAAATTTTTGGGTGGGAATTATCCCAAAAATATCTGTAACGTGCGATCATCATCGTTTCTCATATTGCCCAAACGTGGCAGCGTTTTGGCTTTGGATCTCCCCTCTAACCAACAGAGATCCACCTTTCTATTGAAACACCATCGCATCTTGACCGTTAAAATGATCTGCCACTATAGCTATGGAGCATAAGTGCTAAACCCAGCTCCAAAAAGCACCCTATCCGTTCTCTGCTCTCTGCTGCAAGAACAATGGCAGCGAAGATGTTGTTATCACCACATGTCCCGTTGCCTACCAAATTTAAAACCAGAGGGTTCACCCGCCACCGAGTAAACCCATGCCTGGGATGGGAGCAACACCCACGAAGACCAGAGAAGCTAGTGCTTCATGCGTCCCTTCACGACCCTGTCACTTCATCTTCGGCTCTTGTGGACTACATCGCCCACCAAAACCCCTATTCTCTTGTATTGCTTGCAGACAGCGCAGGTTATTCCTTGGCCAGTTACTACACTTCTCTGGGTCTCTTCGTCATCTCTGTTCCGGGCCTTTGGTCCCTCATCAAGCGTTCTGTCAAGTCCAAAGTAATGCCCGTTATGTAATTTTTTTTTCCTTTTTGTTGCTATTTTCCTCTTTTCCTTTGACAATTTTGATCTAATTCGGCTGGTGGGAAATTAGATTGTGCAGAAGACTTATATAGGTGAAGGTGAAAAGAAGGCACCAAATCAGGTTGCAGGGGAGATCCTATCATACTTCACTCGCAACAACTTTGCAGTGACTGATAGAGGAGAGACCGTCACGTAAGTCACCATTATCATTTTGACCGTTGATGAAAATAATCAACTAGTCCAATAACTGAATGACATTTTCCAATTACAATTTGTTTTTATCAGTAGTTTCAGATGTGCATTTAAGAGTGCTTATTAAACAACCTCCATGACTTCGTCTCTTCCTCATTTTGCTTTTTCAATAGTTTAATTGAATCTAGTTATCTTAGACACCTTTTCGTGCTTCTTCTATGAAGGTTTGAAGGAATGATGGTTCCAGGCAGGGGCCAAGCAGCACTATTAACTTTCTGCACTTGCATCAGCCTGGCAAGTGTGGCCCTTGTGCTTACCATAACCTTCCCAGATGTTGGCAACAATTGGTTCTGGATCACCATCTTAAGTCCATTGGCGTAAGTTGAGGCATGGACAATACATTATAGAGTAGACTCTGTTTTCCTTATAGCTTTTTCGTTTGGAGGGTGGGAGTAGGGTGGCGGGAGGTTCTGCAAAGATGACTAATTTGTATCTATACTAATGCTTTGGAAATTTGCTCAGAGGTGCTTATTACTGGACGCGAGCATCAAGAAAGGAGCAGATTAAGGTGAAAATGATCGTTGCAGATGATGGGACCTTATCAGAGATCGTTGTTCAAGGCGATGACCAGCAAGTAGAACAAATGAGAAAGGAGCTCCAGTTGAGTGAAAAAGGAATGGTGTATGTCAAAGGAGTCTTCGAAAGATGACTTGCTTCCTAGTGTTGAACGGCAAGCTGACAATTTTGAGATGCCTCTCGGCTATGCACACCAATTTAATTAATTGAAATATTTGTGATCCCTGGTATGAATGGAGAATAAGTATGTCTTCATACTCTTAAGTGGCTACTTGTTTAGGATTCGTCAGATACCCAACACAATATATGTTATCCATGAATGCAAAATGCCATATTCCCCAAGTCATCAGCTCTCAAACATTATGAACAAAAAAATAATCAAGTATCAAAACATTTATGTGCTAAGCAAATTTCAAAATGTTATACATTATCCAAAATGCCATATTCATATTCCTGAAGTCATCAGCTCTTTAACATTTATATGCCGAGCAAACGCTAGGCGATTATTGATATTAGTTTTGCCAAACAGTAAAAGTTACAATGTCGGAGTTGTAAACCACTTGCTAAACATACCCAATAAGGACTCAGACATATGATGTCCATGGAAAATTTCGACATTATCAAATAAATCAAAAAAATTGTGTTCGAATAACCTTATCCCACTAGGAAAGCAGCCCCAAGATTTTCAACCAATCAGCAACTTGTTCTCATCCATGAAGGTATAAGTTGGTACCTCCAGATTGTATGGCGCTGGCCCCTTCCTAATTCTGCCAGACACATCATAATGTGAACCATGGCATGGGCAAAACCATCCACCAAAATCACCAGCATTTGGCAAGGGAATGCAACCCAAATGTGTGCAAACGCCAATAACAATAAGCCATTCTGGGTTCTTGACTCTCTCTGCATCCTGCTGGGGGTCACGAAGAGATCCAATGTCAACACTGTTTGCCAGCTTAACATCATCCTCAGTCCGACGCCGGATGAATACTGGCTTTCCACGCCACTTAACAGTCACAGTAGAGCCTGGCTCAATATTAGAGAGATCAACCTCAATTGAAGCCATAGCAAGAACATCTTTACTAGCTGACATGCTGAGCACAAACTTGAGGATAAGGAGGCGGACCAGAGAGGCATAGACAAACCTACCACCACTTAGGACAAAGTAGGCAAATGCCCTCTTGCTCGGATCACCTGGAGGAAACCGTTCATGGTTGTGCTCATCATAAACTATCTTAGAAGTTGGGTTCTTAACAGCAGCAACAGTTGCCGGAATCTCGTGAATAATGCTGTTTTCTGTATGGATCAGTGATTCAGTAGCAAAACCTGGAAAAAACCAAGTTGAATCAATTATTACAGAAAAAGCAGGCCTCAAAATCCACTCTAGGAGATTAAAGGCTAATGGATATGGAAGAACTAATGCAGAATGGGGGGCTGATATTTATGATGAACCAATGATTGTATTTAGGACTGTATTTGTAACTCAAGAATTAGGATTTGTTGGGGAATTAGGTTTTTATTATCAGCAACTTGGGAAGTTAGGGTTTAGTTGTTTGGGTCTTAGGAGAAAAACTCAGGTGCTACAGTTGTACGTACTACCGTCGCTCGGCCTTAGGATACCTTAATCCATGTTAAATTAATATATATTTAAAATTAGGATTTCTTGAGTGTTAAGTCTGGGTTGCTTGTTCCAGTAGAATTATGTTTATTTGAATCACCAATATACGGCTTATCACCTGTCTAAGAATCATCAACCATATTAGTGTTTTAAAAATAAGAATTTGTGTGTTTTTAAATTATTCCTTGGTTTCTACATCACGAACTGAAAAGAGTCAACATCCTGGCTGCCTTTAGTTTAAAAAAGTTACAAAACTAATAGCACAAAATTTTACAAAACCAAACCCCTAGAGTAAATAATATGCAACTATAGATTTTTAACCTTTTAGTTTAGATAATCTAGCCCAAAGAAAAATTAGACCTTATGAATAACAGGTCATAGGTACTAAACTAATGATTTGATATAAAGTGTTGTGCCAGAGGTGCTAAAGAGAGGGAAATTCTAACATTTGCCCTAGCACACGAATCTAACATACACATACAGCAGTCTCAACTCAAAGTCACAGCAAAAGATGTTTATACTTCCTCAAAATAATTGTAAAAATAAAATTTTAAAAAAAGGTAATTAATCACAACCTATTCAAATCAGCTACATATTGACTGAATTAAGAAAACCAAAAGGTAACTCAGTTGCAACCAGAGTTTTTTATTCTGTTCACTAGATCAACATCTGTTGGAGATAACCAGACTCCACACAAGTCCTGGAAGTAAGTCTCACATGCCCGGGTAGGCTGGTTGATTAAAGAATATAAGTGTCAGGCATCCATGACCTTCCAAGACACTTTTCGAAGGATCAGTTAGGCCAACACATTATATCCTAACTTCAAGATGGTATTAGAGCCGAGCCAGAGATAAATAGATTCTGTCGGTCGTTCCAGGTCCAACCGCCCAATTTTCGTTGTACACAATCAATGGAGATAACTAGACTCCATCAATCGTGAGGGGGGTGTTGGAGACAACTAGACTCTGCACAGTTTATGGAAATAAGTCTCACATTGCCCGGTTAGGCTGGTTGAGTAAGGAATATAAGTATCAAGCATCTCTAACCTCCTAAGGCACTTTTGGGAGAATCAGTTAGGCCGACACATTATATCCTAAATTCAAGAACATCCACCTGTAACATGAAGACAACTATTGTCCATGCAGCTAGTATGAAAAATGCGAAACATTCAATTTTCATGAAGGCATCCGCTATTAACTTCAAAGATAGCAGCAAAGATAGCAGCATAGCTTTACCAGTTAATAGTAGCTCACATAACGGAATACAAACAGTTAGGCAGTTACTTCTTTGACATGGTAGATTATATTCTAACAAACAATAATGACAAACAACTAGACAAACAACTAAACTTCAATATAAGCACCATGAGTTACACTCCCATCAGAATGGTTCAAAATTCTAATGACACAGGCAATATTTGACCACAAGTTTGCAATAATTATGCAACTTTAGTTCTTTCGAACAAGTGGTCTATAATTGATCAGAGAAGAGGGGAATATGTAACTTAAAACCAGATTTCAACAAGAAAGAAGCACTTCGAAACATGAAACAGCACTAATAAATGTGAGAATCCAAAGAGGGAACTCAAGAAATGGCTGAACAATTCCCAAGCTGTCTTCTATAGTTCTTTTGACACAAAAACCTCAAAACTTAAAGCCAATTTATATTAAAATCCCAATCACCTAGAGAAAGGGGGAGAGAGATGGCCAATTAACGAAGCAAGATAAAAATGCTAAACGGAGATGCTTCAGAAATTAAAAATTCGAATCTCGACTCCCATATAAAACAAGACAATGCTTGTGGTTAATCAGCCAGTAATATGTCAATTTATAATGGTTTCAGTAACATACATAAGCTCTAGCATATAATGGCCCGTTTATACCGCCAACAAGAAGTAAGCATCAGATTAAGGGTATAAATTCGTCACATAGCATGCCCCATGATCCTGTAGGCTACAAAGAAGAACCCTAAGCCATTGATTCAGAAAACGCCAAATAATAAATGATCACTTCAATTAAAAAGAGTAAAATGAATAATTACAAGCATAACATCAAGGACCCAAAATCAATCGAAATTCCCCGATTTTATCAAACCATCTGCGTATCAGGGATTGTAAATAACAACCAAATAAAGAAAGGAGGAGGAAACCCTAACCTCTAAAGGGAACAAGGATGTCAGGTCTGAGAGATAAGAGGTCTGAACAGGCACTGGATCTTTTGTGATCGGATGAGGAAGGACCACCGGTTTTGACGGGGTCACGAGAGAAGAAGGCCGATGCGGCCTGGTTGGCTCTCCACGGAGATGAAGAGAGAGAAGAAAGCCTCCTAGCTGCAACCCTCAACATCTTCCTCTTCTGCCTCACTTTGGCCTTTGTTCCTCCGCAAAACCGTATTTGTATCCCTAGTTGCTGTGCCTTCGAGAAATACTTGGAAAACGCAGAAGATATTGGACAACGTCGCTCCAATTTGCAGGGAAATGGAACCAAAAATAAAAAAAAGTAGTTCTTGATCAAGATGGCTCGCGAATTGTGTCCCTCATTTTCACAGGTCATACGGCCCATTTTTTGTTGGGCCCGCTTGGTTTTCGTTGATTATCTCAAGTTTTAGTGCACTAAAAAATCATTTTAGGGCCCAAAACGTAAAATTCACTTGTTTTTCTCCTAACAAATATTTTTAGATGATTACTTCCGCACCATTCAGTAGGAAATTTTGAATTTTTTTATTTTTTAATAATAATAAATTAATTATAATTTTAAAAAATTTTAAAATTTTAAAATAATTTAAAAAATTTCCAAATAAATATTATAAACAAACAAATTAATATAAAAAATAAAAAAAAATTAATTAGAAGGAACGATAGTTTAGTCTCTTTTTTTATTCTAACTGTCTAAGCTACATGCTACCGCTCATTTATCATTTCATCATCTTTTATTTATTTATTAATTTCTCTTTTTAATTTTGTTTTGTTACATTTTTTTGAAATTTTTTAAAATTGTTACTTTTTCTTAAATTCTTTATCATGTAATTCTTTTTAAACATTTTTGCATTTTTTTCTTTTTTAAAAACAATTATTTTTCATTATTAGAAAAATAAAAAGAAAGGTATATTGTGTATGCTATCATTTATAAGTGGGACGATACCATAACGTCTTTTTTATAAATTATTCATTTGAATGGAATTAAAAAAATAACTTTTATAAAATACTTTAATTAAAATGAACTTTATTGAAGGTATATTTATTTTGTTTTTTAATGCATTAATTAAAAAATATTTTTAAATTATAAGATAATCACTTATTCTTCTCTTTCATCTATTTCATAAATTTTTATTTGACATTATGATTTTTAACTTTAAAAAATATTTTATACTTTTGTATGTTATGTTTTTTTTTATAAGCCTATTTAAACATATTTTTCAATTCAAATAATTTTTCTAAAAGAAAAAACCTACGACCCAAAGTAATTTGTCTTTCTTTTCTAGTATATCAATATCGGATGTAATAACATGCTTGCATGATAGGATGGCATTCAAAATGAGCGTTCACGGATCTCCATGGGTGCTATTTCATAAAAGTTTGAGTCATTTAATTGAAATTTTGATTGTTTCATACTCAAATATTATAGACCTAATCAATATTCGTTAAAGCCACGAAAATTCAAATACATATATAAATTTTTGGAAATGGCTATTTATTTTAAGGTGAACACTATGGTGGAATTCTATTTTTGGGCTGCACCATACTTCTCAGCATTAAAATGTGATATTTTTTTAATTTTTTATCTTGATTTTTGTTTACTTTTTAATATTAATTAATTATTATCAATGTTATAAAATTTTTTAAAATATTTTTACATCTTTTATGTACATAATTTTTTTGACACTATTTATTCATAAATAAAAATATTTTTAAAAAATACGAAAACGTTTTAAAAAATTATTTAAAATATATATGATATAAAGAATAATTTATTAATATTAAAAAATAATTAAATTAAATAAAAATAAAATAAAAACTTTAAGATATTGCCCGATGGTAGCTTAGAATTCACCTTATTTTAAAGGGGTTAACAACCTTGTTTTTATGAAAAAAAATCATTTATCTTTTGGTTTTCAATTTTTTTAATAATGAAAAATAAATTTTAAAAAATCAAAAGAATTACACCATATAAATGTTGAAGGAAAAGTGCAAATTTCAAAACATTCGTCTTAGGGCCTATTCGGATATTATTTAAAAAGAATGACTTTTATAGAATGAGAAGTTGATTCTTAAAAAATAATATATTTTATTAGAATGAGAAGTTGTTTTACATTTGGATGAATAAATGATAATGACTTTTGAATTATAAAATGTGTTCGGCTGCAAAACCGTAAAATGACTTTTGATTGATAAAATTATTAAAAATGACATGTACAAATAATTTAAAATTAATAATTTTTAATAGATAAAAATTATATATTTAATTTTAAAATAATAAAATAAATATATACATGATTAAAAATAATAATTATGTCAAAATAATCATAATAAAAAATAACTTAATGAAAGAAATAATATAATTATATTAAAAAAATATTTGATTAAATTTAAATTTTATAATTATGATAAAATTTAACTATAATATTATAATAAAAAATGTAACTATGATGAGTAGAGGGATAAAATAATTGAAAAAAAAATAAATCTACTTTTCTTAAAAGAAGAAGTTACAAAATGAAGATTCTACTTTAATCACAATTTCTCATTTTACTTCTCCTTCTTTTTCAAGAATAAGTAAATATAAATAACTCAAAAAATTATAAAAATTATTATTTTTAAAAAAATAATTTCTCCTTTCTCTTTTTAAGTATTGCCAAACGGGCCTTAGTGGAGGAGGACGGAAAGTCATCAGTATAGTGTTTCAAGTGAATTCAGTTCCTTTGTCAGCAGGTAGAGCGCATGGCTTTTGACCATGTGGTCGTGGCTTCGATTCCGAAAGCCAATGGTGTTCATTTATATTTAAAAATTTCTCTTACTTTTATTGATACCAACTAAAATGCTAAAATTAAGGTGGATTTTAAGTTAAGTTACACTTTTGGGTAATTGCTTTTTAGTATTTTTGAAATTTGTTTATATTTTTTTGAACATTTTCATCTCTTGTTTAATTTTTTTACTTTTTCTTAATTTCTTTTAAGTATAGTGCTCTAATTTTTTTAATTTTTTAATTAAATTTTGTATTCTTTTAATAAAAATAAAAAACTGTCCAAAGACATGATGACTCAACGTATAGCTTAGTAGGCACGTGCTGAAAACAGAATAATAGCCGGAAAGATGATTGACGCAGGCAATGACGCTTGCCCTTAATGGAATCATATCTCAAACTTCAAACTTTGCTGAACGAAGCTTCCCCCAGTTCTTCCTACTTTAATACTTTATTATTATTATATAATTTCCTCAAAGCATTACAATGATTTTGTTGCATATATAATTATAATTTTGTTTGGGAAGCTAGCCTTATATTAGTTACGTACTATACATCACTTTGGCATACTCTACTTAGTATCTTTACATTCAATGTACTTGCAAGTATAACGGTATCTTTATATTCATACAGATTTAAATAACGGAATGTAAGATATATATTCAATATTCATGTGTATTTTCAATTATATGTGCGTGATTGCCATTATAAACATTTATATAACCATCTTGGCTATATATATATATCGGAATATCTTATAATACGATTTATAAGAATATATTTAACGGCAAATATACTTAATACTTGTGCGTGTTTTCTTTTCATTTACATATATATGTGGTAAACATAAGAGATAATTATTTTTATGTGTCATTTGCGATAATCATATTTTCACATAATGTTCCAACACATTTTTTTCTCTATTAGTGCGCATTTCTTTACATGGTACAAGAGGCAACAATGGAAAAATAAGATGTGCTGGGCCAATGGGCGTGGCATCTCATTATAAGTGCTCCTAAAAATATAGCTTATTTATTTGAATTAATTCTGTACCTTATTTATTTTGAATGCATACGAAATAGGTGCTAGCTATCGTCACTTTTGTCTTTTGGTGTTTAAAAGACTTCATTTACCTATAATCTGCCATTCTATGCAATCGTAGAGTCATATATCATTAATGGCAGGAGATTAGGAAATTATATATTTAAATTAAAAGAATTAATAGACTATATAAATGTATGTATCAAAGAAAAGGAAAAGATCAACTGAAAATCAGGCTCTGACCGGCGTATATAGAGTGGTATATTTACCCGCTGCCCCATTGCATGCTCAGTTGTATGGAAACTAGCCCCTCGTGTTCCTTTCATCAAAATCACTCCCTTCATGAGAAAAACAAGAACCAGAAGAACCATAATCTCCCTTTTGCGGCATCTGAGTATCTTGAAGCTGCTGCTGTTGAGAAGTTGACGAAGACGTTGCTGATGAGAAGAATGGAGAATCATTGTGATAATAAAGTCCCGAAGCGGCACGTTGAAAATCATCATCATTATCCAAAAGCAGCTGCGCGTACTGCAAGAGGTTCGGGAACCCTTCATCCGATAAAGGGGGCGCTAGAGGTTGAGAAACCGGCAGTGCAGGAGCAGCTTGGCTCTGTGCAGAAGCTGGAGGGACGGTTGCTAAAGCAACACGTTCGGGAAAATTAA
>JASKGM010000013.1:7827486-7860224 GCA_034509205.1 Ceratonia siliqua | reverse complement strand
AAACTATTTTTTAGAGTTGTTTTCAAAAACTATTTTTAAAAACAATAAAACAAAAACCGTTCCAAACAGCCCCTAAGCTTCGCTTTGTTTCCTTTGAAATTCAATGCTGCAGCATCATAAGCAGCGGCTGCATCCTCTGCCGTGTCAAAGGTGCCAAGCCACACTCTAGCTGCCTTTTTAGGGTCTCGGATTTCGGCTGCCCATTTGCCCCACGGTCTCTGTCTCACACCTCTATAGTTTCGTTTCCTCACATTACCTTCAAAGTGGGGTTCATGGTTTAGTCCAAGTTTTACATTTACAGTGACATAGCACCGGCCTAAGAAAGAAAAGTTTCAATATAGCGGGTTCACACTGAAAAATACAGAACTAATTGTCGGTATAGTGAACTTCATTATCATTTATCAAACAGACACAAGCCTGAGATGTCACAAAAGAACAAACACTATTGAAGATCGATAAAGGGAGTGTCATTTCACCTTTATTGTCAGATCGAGATTAAGCATGTTTTACAAATGCAACAAATGCCCCTTAATTATGAAGAAAAAACGGATACATATATTGAGAACTTTCGCTAGCTGCTTCTTTTTAGCTAATTGCACCCGGGTTAATATTGGTAAAAATATCTTTGTTTATATATAAGAAAAATAGGGCAAATCCTTATCTAGACATATCCTCATATAATTAGTGAACTGTTTTAATTTCTGAACAAAGAAATCTAAGATCCTGACTGGAGATAATATAATCGAGAGTACTGTATATAAAAATAAAATCGTTGGTAGTATATAAATTAAGAAAAGAAAGGACATGTACCTGTTGCTTGATGCATAGGCCGCTGGGATGGGTCCTGCTTCTGAATCAAGACAGTAGAAGAGCTTACTTGCCCATGTGGGATTGGGATTGAGAAGGTGGTATCACTGGTGCTGATAAGATATGAAAAGGGAGACGGTGAAGTTTCTTCCTTTTGGATCTGATCAGATGGTGATGGGCAAACAGGAAAGACGAAATCTTCCCTTTTCTCCTCTGATGCATGATCAGAAGGGAGAGACCTCTTCCCATGCCTTCGATCCACCTTGTTCAATTATATCTGACTGATTCTTCTATTCTTATACACCCCCTCTTTCTCTCTGATTAAGTTTTCTGCGATTGCTTCTAGCTACAGCTTCACAAAAGCAGATCTAAAATTTCTTTTTGAAAATAATGAATGAAACGAAGATCAAAAGAGAAGGATTTTTATTACTTGTCAAGTTGTCATCTTAAATAAGAAAGAGAAATGAAACAACGGAGGAAAAAGTATATGAAGAAAAAGAACAAGATAACATTGGCTTGCTTGTAGGGATTTAACACGTTAAAGTGAGGTTTTCTTGTCACTTGGAGATTTGGAGGTGCCAAAACAAAATTGAATAATAAATGGAATTTTAATGTTTTATTTTGCGGAGAAGGGAAGTAATATTTTACCAGACAGCGAACATATGGAAAGGTTCCAGTTCTTTTATAATTGTAATTATTTATTTATATTTAGATGAATTTATATAATAAAAAAATAAATTACATGTATTATGATTGTTTAAAAACAAATTATTATGATAGATTAAAAATAATAATAAAAATAAAAGAATTTTATATTTTTTTATCTTAATTTTTAGTTATTATTATAATCTCTTTCTTAATCTATTAATTATAACATATTATTTCTTAAATTATCATAATTTAATTAAATTACTCACTATCATTTTATTAAGTGTTAAAATTAATAATTTTATTTAACATAAATTAGTTATATAATTAAAAAGTTTTGATAAAAAAAATAAAATTATTATACAAAATAATATAAATATCTTAAAAATAAATTTTTAAAATTTTTTAATTTATTTTTATTTTTATTATTTTGTTGTCTCTATCAAATCTTTTTAATTATATAATTAATTTATATTAATTAAAATTATTAATTTTAATATTTAATTAAATGATAAAAATAATTAAATTAAATTGTAATAATTTAAAATGTAATAGAATACAATTAAGATATTAAAAAAATTATAATAATAATTAAATATTAAGATAAAAAATATAAAATCTCCCAAAAAAATTAAACGTTTTCGATCAAAAGAGTAGGTTGGGACGTATTCGTCTTACACGTGGCTGCTAATGCGGAAGTGGGCTTCGTTGGCATCTAAGGTGTTTGTCCATATTTGGAGCGGAAATACATTGAACCTATAACCAATTTCTTTTCTGGATAGTTCTATTTTTGGCCTTCATAGTGTTTGCATCATCTTTCGCGTGCATTATTGAGATATGGAAGATACGATAAGTTAAAAATATGATTCCAAAACAATTTTTTTTCTTCTACAACCTACCATTAATATATTATGGGAGTTGATGTGATACAACATTCTTTTTATATATCTTTTATATAGTATTTTTTTGTTTTTATCTTTTATCATTATTTTTTTTAATTTTTTAATTTTGTATTGTTACGTTATTTTCTATATCATAATTTTTTAGAGACTTTTTGAAATATTTTTAGATTTTTAAAATTTTTTCTACTTTTCCTTTAACAATAGAAAATTTTCAATGTTATTATTTCAAAAATAGTTTTCAATGTTATTATTCCAAACATAGTTAAAAAAAAAAGTAAAAGATTTTAAAAAATTACAAGATGTAGAAAATAGTTCAATAATACAAAAACAAAAGTAGTGTGAAGTAAAAATAGAAAAATGCTGTATAGGATGTGTATGGGAATGGTGGTATAATATAGCAATAACCATATATTAAATACAAATTATGTGTTTATCTTAATTATATTAAGAGTAAAATACTCTCTCATCTTCTTAGATATATTTTAATTACATTTTTCTCTTTTCTATCTTGAAAACATACACTTATTTTTCTTCTAAACTAATTTTGTTAAGAATATTCTATTGATCATTTCCCTATTTAAGTATGCTTTTAATTTCTGACTTTTTAATCCACGCTCTGTCCTTGATTCGGTTTCTTTCCCTATTGCTTATAATTTATGCTTACTGGTGCAAATCTGGTTTAAAGTCTGTTTCTGATGGTCCCTTAGATACAATGGGTATTCCTTTGCCTTTGAGCCCCAATATGTATTGTGTGTTAATAGTTTAATGTTCAGATATTTCTTTCATCCTTATTGATCATTTGAATTAGAGTGCTCTGTTGATTAATGGTTGCATTGGATTTATGAGGTTTGGGGTAATAGCCTTTATTTATTTTATCCTCATTTTCTCTTTAAGGCTTAAGCCTTCCTTGAGTATGTGCTTATTTTGTTTCTTTAGCTTTACTTTATTTCTTCTCATGTCACTTTCGGCCTGTGGGTATTTGTTTGTCCCATACAAGGGAAGGTGTTCCATACTGCACCTTATCTTCCTTAGAAAAATAAAATTGTTTACCAAGTTTTCAAGGTTTCAAAGACCTTTTAGTTCTAAGGTTCCAAAGACCTTGGAACAAAATAATGTTTTTCAATTAATGACCAGAAGATAAAATTTTCAAAAGGGTTTTGGGTCTTATTAAACTGGATACCAAAGATCTAAACTGTCAACTTTAAAATTAAGGTCACTTAAGAATTGAGTCCGACCCACTAGGCCCATATCTTGTAGGAGTTTTATTCATAAATTTCAAATTCCTTTGGATGAAGTTTTCTTATCAAAACTTTTACAAGTTAAAATTTTAATGAATTTTTTGGATTTTGAAAATTTAAAACCTTGGGCTCCAAAGGGCTTTGTTAAAAGGAAGGTCTTAAAAATAATAACTTGATAATAGATGCTCACAAATTTAAAACTTATTTTGTATTTTAACATATGATTTTGCAAATGGGTCCAAGGCTCAAATCCCACTTTAATGTGTTTTTTAAGTAAAAATAGGATTCATGGAATTAAAACCTTTTGTTGCAAGGTCGACATCTCACTTTTATAAATTACAAAAATCCAAAATTGAGTTTCAATGGCTCAAAAAAGAAAAAAGTAACACAGGCCTTTAGTTAATAACAATACAGCAAATATAGGTCTTTCATCTTTCTTCCTCCAATGGTAACTTCAAAGATCATCATCCATTTTCTCAAATATTATATGGAGTATTATTCTCCTATTATATCTTAGGCTTTATGCGAAAATTTATTTTTTCTATCGACATAATTCTTCATAAATAGTATGTAGAGGATTATTCTCTTAAATTGTCTTGAGATTTGTATGAAAATTTATTCTTCTATTATCTTGTTTCATTCATAGGCTTTGGGTATAGATTTATTTTCTCACATTATCCTAACCCCTTGTCACAACGTGACGGCCGGTGAAAAGCCATCATTTTATGACTTTGAGGCGCGTAAAGGAAAACGCAGAGAAAAATGGAGTCGCCACCAATTAATTAGAAGTATAATTGGGATCCTAAAAAAGAAAGAAAAATTGGCCCTTGAAACCAGAGGAAGGGTTCGAAAGTCTAATTACGTGTGGGGAAGGTGTTAAGCACCCCACAACGTCTATCCCTAAGGATGGTTACCCTAAATTGTTTGTGCTTAATAATTTTTACTGTATTTAAATTATCCCCTTTTATTAATAAAATAATAATGGACAATGATAAAAAAATAAATAACTAGATATGCCTTACCAAGTAAGTGTCTACGTACCCTCAAAGGGATTAAGATCAACGTAGTTCGAAAAATATTTTGTTAAATTGATTAAGTGAAGAGACAATAGGACATTTAGGGGAAATTAAATTTTCACTCAAAGCCTGGACAGCGAATTAGGACATTGGAGGGAACATATCTCTATTAAATGCTTATGAAAACTAAGACTTTGGGAAAATGAGATTTTACTAAAAGTCTATGAAAAACCCGAACTTCGGAGAAGATAAACTTCTACTGAAAGTCCATTAAAAGTTGAATCTTTGGGTAAGATTGCGATTTACAAAAGCAATGTAGCAAAAGAGAGATTTGTGAAAGAAATGGGACCCAAAGTGTAATTTTTAAAAGATTAGGGGCCAAAACATAATTCTTAAAAGTGTACAGGTCAAAATACAATTTCTAAAAGATTAGGGGTCAAAATAATATTATTGAAAGTATTAGGAGTCCAAATAGAATTTTTAAGAGTATCAGGACATGAATACCTTTTTTTGAAAATGCTGAAACTATAATGGTATTACTAAGGTATTTTAGTCAAAATCTCATTTATTTATAAGAGCACTGAAGTTTGTTCAAGTTCAATTTTTATAAACACTTGACTAGGCCATTGGAGGCAATTTATAAACATTGGGCCTTGAACCCTCTTTTGTAAAAATAATTCCATTAGACCTTTAAAACCCTTAAAATTAATTTGAGTGGACTTTTGGAACCCCTTTTTGACAAATATATTATATGGACCTTTGAAAACTCTTTTGGCAACAAATAATTATTCCCAAAATATAACTAGTTGGGTCACTAATAAAACACCTACTTATTATTAATGAAGATTCCTAATACCATGCTTAGGTTAATTAACAGCAGCATATTCAACTCACACTAGTGGTACCAAGTTTAGTAAAGTACACTGACAGTGGCATGATTAAAACAACACAATCACACTAAACCACTTGTTCAATTGAAACAACATGATCAAACCAACCAGACAATTGACATGCTTGACTAAAAAACCTCTTCATACCCAATTGAAAACTAAGCTCCCTTTAAACATGATGTAAATAATTTGAATGAATAACTTAAAATCCAAAATAAACACACATATTATCTAACTCGATTAAGTGATTACCTCAGTAAAACAAGTGTTCCAGTATTACTCCCAAAAAGTTAACTTTCCTTAGAAACAAAAGAGTTCATGTCTTCAAATAATATTTATAATTGGTAACTGTAAATTCAAATGAGGCTATGCATAGAAGAAACCGAGCACTCTTTCTAATTGGAGTGACATAGAGAAATTGATGATAAGCAGACCAATTGATGATAAGCAGTATGGCAAGTACCAGTACATCTCCACTAAATCAGAATGTGAGATGACAGGATAGACCCACAAGAGAACTAAAATACAGGTTTTATTCCTAACTTTAAGATTAAAAAAAAAAAAGAACACCCCTTAAACGAAAATTAAAAAAAAAACAGAATTTGTGAAGCACTCACAATCCAAACATTAGAAACTTATTGATCTAAAGCAGCCAAACATGACTTCAGAGACCAAATTGTAGCAGAGATTCACATCTAAAAAAAAAATTGTATCCTTAACAGAGATTGGATTGGAATTAGAAAATCCTACTTCACACAGAAGTTAAGAACTTATTAGATACAACCAGCAGCAAGAGACTCACAAATTTATCAAACCAACAGCACCCCCTAACAGAAATTAAACTTTCAAGGTGAACACAAATAATGGACCGAGATCAGGGACCCCTCACAATTCATCAAACAACCAGCAAATTGAAAATGCAATTTCTCAAGAAATTATAATCGAAGTATATGTCGGTTAGCAAGAATTAATCCTCCTGGGTTAATTTAGACTCACAGAAATCCTGAAAATCCCATAATCAGATATATACAAACCCCCCCAATGTGCATTTCATCCCACATAAGCTTAATAAAATAAAGGAACACCCTGTTTTAACAAAAATCCCCAAATTTGTAGAAGGGTCAATACCTCCTAAAATGGGGATTTCTCAGTTTCCCAAACTCCAGTTCCTTTTCTGCTCTTTGTTCTTTAATTTCAATTTCTTCTGTCTCAGCCTCGCCAATCCCTTTCTTTTCTGCAATTTCAACCTCTCTGTCTCAATCTCGGTCTTTCAATCTCTTATCCCCGTGGTTTCCTTCCTTTCTGTTTTTGATTGATTTTTATAACCCATGAACCTCGTGCCTCTTATTGCCAGGCTTCTCGCGATGGCGTGGGGAATGGTTTTTCAGATAGTGGGTAAAGCATTCGAGTGGTGGGGAGAAGCGACCTCATGGGAGAGGTTGCGGGATGTTGAGTATTGTACAGTGCGAGAGAAAAGGGGTGGGACAGTTGTGAAAAGACGAGCTTGAGTGAAAGAGTGAGCATGATTTGTAGAGTGATGGGGGCCTGTGAAGGTTAGCAGAGGTGGCAGCGTGAGGAAGGAGATTTGCAGAGGGAGTGAAGGCCGTGAAGGTGAACTGAGGATATGAGGGGTGAAGCATGTTGCAACGGAGATGAGCGGCTGAGTTTTCAAGTTGTGCAAAAGGGTGAAGATGCAGAGGAGGTCGCGTGCTGAAGAAGCAGAATTGATAGCGTATGGCTGAGGGGTAACCGAGGATGGGTTTAAGCAGAGTAGTTGGTGAATGCTTTAGTAGTGCGTGGCAGCCAAATGAAGAAAATAGGGGTTTAGGTAAGGTCGGTGGGTAACCGGGTCGAGTTGTGAGTGACCTTGTTCAATGGGCTTGAGTTAGAGGATATTGGGCTTGGAGCATTGAATTGGGCCATCTAGAATTGTTTGGCAAAAAAAAAAAAAACAATAATGAGAGAAGTTTGGGCCAAAAATTAAATTGGGCTGCGATGGGTTGGTGTACATTTTTTTTTTCTTTTTAGCTTTTGCATATAATTAATAACTAGTAAATAATATAACTTCAAATAAAATAAGATAAATAAAATGTAAAAATAAAAATAATGAAGATAAATAAATAATCTAATAAAAAAAATGAAATAGTTGGACAAAAAATAGGTGTTTACACCCCTAAATATTGAATGGAGATTTATTCCTCCTCGTTATCTATAGCACATTCCTCCTTATGGTTGATATCATATATATTCCATAGGAAAATAAGATACTATCTCTTTATGGTTGGGATCATATATCCATCATAGGTAAATTAAATACTATCGCTTTAGGGTTGAGATCATATATTCGCCCTAGGTAAATTAAATACTATTGCCTTAGGATTGAGATAATATATATTCCTTGGATAGAATAAAATAATATTGAACTAAGTAGACATTGATCCTCATAGGAGTACATAGGCTCTTATAAGTTAGGTTCAGATTCTTTTATCTTTCATCTTCGCATCGCATTAATAACAAATGAGTCATTAAAATAGTTAAAATACATTAAATTTTAAAGTGCAAATAATCTAGGATAACAATATTTAGGAATTGATATTGTGGAGTGCCTAATACATTCCTCACGCATAATTAGACTCTTAAACATTTTCTCTGATTTCAAGTGTCAGTTTTTAAATT
The DNA here is from genome assembly GCA_034509205.1 of Ceratonia siliqua. Lineage (NCBI taxonomy): Eukaryota > Viridiplantae > Streptophyta > Magnoliopsida > Fabales > Fabaceae > Ceratonia > Ceratonia siliqua. Next base: position 7,852,047 of record JASKGM010000013.1, on the reverse strand, counting down.
TTTAAAGGATTTAAATTATTATTTTAATTAATTGATAGTAATTTCATTTTTATAAAATTTCTGTATTTTAACTATCTATTACGTTGTAACAATCATTTTTTTTATTTAAAGAGTAGCATTTTTATGATTTCCTAATTAACGTATTAATTTCTTTTTTAATTTCCTTTTTAATCTCAATGTATCTAATAATTAATCACAACTTATTAATTTGTGATAATTCTACACATATTGATTTGCGTCCATCCTTAATTTTTAAATTACAAACCATACACCTAAACATTACATAGGAAATTAAGGCCAGCTCAAAACAATTAGTTGTCTAAAAACAAGTTTACATTTTTTTATTGATATATAATATATGTTTCCACATTATAAGTTTAAACCTCTCATACTAAAATTAATTAACACTTAATATTAAAAATAGTATCCCTTGTTGTTGAACTTAAAAACAAGATTACTCCTTTTTTATGGTAATGCTTTTTTATGGTATAGTTCGGGGAAAACAAAATTACACCAGCATCCCTTTGAATTCAAAATTAATCTTTCGAAATCACTACTGATTACTCATTTTTTATTTTCAAAAGATCATACTAACAGATATTTCAGTCAGTACTCTTCTCCTAACAAAAACTTAATTGAACCATCCCATCTGGGTCAAGAATATGTTAGTCATATTAATGATTATACGTACACATTAATTGTTATGCTCTATGGCTATTTTTATTAGAGAAAAGAATTATTGGATTGTTTTTAAACTACATTCTTTTATGTCACTCTAAGTTTCAAATAAAATAAAATCATGTTAATGTTATAATTGTTTATTTATTTTAAACGATTATAATGTTCAGAAAAAAAATTAAAGGATGCATTGTGAACATTTATTTTGTATTCAAAGTAAAATGGGTGGTTATAATATTAACATGATTTGATAATATGCACCTCTAACCTGATTGAATTCATTATCTCAAACAAGAAAAGAAGCATGTAATTTAATTAAATTTCAGATCAAATTTTGAGTAATTTTGCTTACAATTTGAAAAGTAAGAAATTATAATTAAAGCGTATAACAGTTTTGCTCCACACTCTTTTTTTTTTTTAAAAAAAAAAGAACATTCGTAACTAAATCAGTTGGCATTCAATAAAAAAATCTTAATGAACACAGCTAATTTTTAATTTGTCAAAAAAAAAAACCTATATCCTAAAAATAATACAGTAGTCATACAATATTTAAATACAAATAAGAAATTGAATGAGTCAAAAGTATGTGACATTATTTATATCTATACTAATATATATGTATTTAGGAATTAGATTATAAGATTATATTTGATACTATCATACTTATATTATCGTTTTTATGTTTATTATTTCTTTTCAAGAATAGTAGATAATTAAAGTTTTAATTCTTTTAAAAAGTAATGAGTAATTAAAAGTTTAAATAATTTTTTATTTAAAAAATAACGTGTATGTCAAAATAATATTCTTGTCTATCCAAAAAGAGAAAATAAATTTATTTACTTGTTTTAAAAATATTGGTTTTGAACATGCTTAATATAATTAGTGGTGGATCTTGGACAACATTATTTGAAATTTGTCAATATTTTTTATTATTATGTTATTTTAAGATAAATTTATCACTTCTAAAATAATTTGATTATCTAAAAATAATTTAAAAATAATTCAAATAACTATAAATAAATGAGTCTTAATATCAAATTTAGGATCGAAACTATTAACAATTACTAAGTTAAAGGTGTCCATTTAATAACAAATAGTTACACTATTAATTTTATTCCAAATTGAATCCATGTAAGTTACTAAGTTAACTTGACATTTCAAACAAATACAAATGAGAAATATAAGAAAAATAGAAAAGAAATAAAAAATTTCTTAAAGAATTATATCATATTATTATTTTGCAAAAGCAAAGCAAATGTGAGATTGCCATAATAAGAAGTAAGAACCTAGAACAACATAAGAAAATTAATCACTAAAGATTAAGTATGAACAATTTATGGTTAAAACATTCACAAATTATATAATTTGAATATAACATGGATTTATTGAGCATCCAATGTATTTGAAAATCACAATAAATCAAGAGAAATATATAGATAATCAAAATACCAAATAATAAAAACCATTCAATCTATCAAACCCACAATCTAAACATTTTTAATTATTAATGAAGATGTTTGATACTATTTATGTAAATTTTACTCTCAAAAATATGCATAAATAAGAAAACAAAAAGTTAAGTTGATGACTCATTAATTAAATTGTTAGTTTATGCATATTTATGAGGATAAAGTTTGAAACTTTACATAAATAAAGCAACTCAAATAATTGTTATATTCTATAAAGTTATAAGGAAAAAGTCTAAAATAATATAAATTTAATGACAATTTTATGAAATAATATAGATTTATAAAGAAAAAGCCACTCAAATAAGATCAGACTATTAATTTCTACAGGTTCTTCTTTTATTTTCTTTTTATGTAAAAAATAATATAAACTTAATGATAATTTTATGAACTAATTTTAATATGGCTCTTGCTATGTTACAATACAATTTTCATACACTTCATGTGCAGCACTTTTCTGTTTTTATCTCCTATCACCATTTTTTGTTTGTTTTTTTATTTTATTTTATATTATTTGGACTATTTTTTATGTTTTAAAAATTAATTTTTTTTAATTTTCTTTTAAATAGTAAATAATTTTATTGTTCTAATTCTAAAAGTATTATTTAAGCATACTATTTAAAGGAGAAGTAAAAAATTTTAAAATATTCCAAAAATATTTTTAGAAATTACCATACAAAAAAATTATTTAAATGATACAAAATAAAACAAATAAAAACAAAAGGTAATAAAAGGTAAAAACAGAAAAATAATGCATGAGAAATATATGGAAAGGATAGTGTAGTTTAACAGTGGACTTTTAATATAATTATTTTGAGAAAAATATAGTTAATTTGAAGGGATAAATCATTTTAAAAAAAATTGAAATAGTAAAATTTTTTAAGAAGATAAATGATTTTTTTAAAAATAAATTATATAAACAAAAATTTGGGTAGTGATCACTCCCTGAGAAGATCCGCCCCTGAATACAATATGAAAAGCAAAGTAGTAGTGTGATTGTAAAGTACAAATAAACCCATATATATATATTATATGAGAGCATAGCCCCATGTTTGGACTTGGGGCCCGCGGCTATAGCAAGGAACCACCCTGGTCAACATCTAAACCGATGACGCACCACCTTACGTGGGATTGGGATCAAATCAAAATAAGAATGTTGACCATCACGTCTCCTTTCAGAATTAAATATATATAAAAGAATTCAAACAAATTAATTATTAAAATAAAATCTCACAAGTTCATCCTCAGGATTCAGGAATCAGGAAAGTCAAATGAAAGGGACTGTTTATCTTGTTTTATATATTTATTTGTCATTTTAACTTGAAAACAATTAATCAATTACGTTGCCAGCTCATTATGACATATGACCGTGTATTTGACGTCTGCCCGTACACATCCAAAATATTTAATTATTTTCTTTCCTCTCTGAGTAAAACTTATCGAGCAATATTCAGATTAAAAAAAAAAGAACTTTGACTCGACGACCTAGTTATATATGTAGTTTTTCCAGCACACGATGACAATTATTATAATGTGGGTCATATAAAGAATTGCTAATCGGATCTTATTCTTATATAAAAAATATATTGAAAATTCATAAAATTTTGATGTAAAAATGTTGTACCAATGGAGTTTGTGTTGTAAAACTAAAACTGAGTTTGCTGCAAGATGAGTAAAAAGGAACGTTGTACTAATTCATTGACATGAAGTCTAAAAACACAAATGCAAATCACTGAAAGCTAGAAAATAAAACAAACAATGTCTAATCCCATAACTAACAACTCGGATTCTCTAAGGAATAAGTAAAAGCAACAGACTTCCTGACAAATAGGAATTTATTAGAAAACAGATGACTAAATATCCTAACACCCTCTCTTAAACTGAAAGCCATTTACGCAATCAGTTTAAAAAGGAACTTGAACAAACTCCAAGTAATCCACGCAACTTCTCAAATTCTTCTAGCTTTAGAGGTTTGGTAAAGATATTGCAATTTGGTCTTCACTTCGACAATAAACCAAATCAATGTTTTTTCTAATTACAAGATCACAAAGAAAATGATACCTCACATTTATATGTTTGCTTCTTCCATGTAAAACAGGATTCCTGGAGAGTTTGATAGTTGAACTATTATCACAATGAATCATAGTAGGCCCATGTTGATAAAAATGTAACTCTTCAAGAATTCTTCTTAACCAAATTGCTTGACATGCAGAGGTTGTTGCAGCTATGAACTTTGCTAGTTGTGGACAAAGTAATAACATGTTGCTTCTTTGATGCCCATGATATGGCTCCTGAACCCATCATAAACACATGCCCCGTTGTACTTCACTTATCATCCAAATCACCAGCATAATCGCTGTCAGTGAAACCAGTCAAAAGAGATCTTCCATTTTTCTTGTAGAAAATATTGTATTGTTCATTTCAAGTAATGAAACACTCTTTTTGCTGCTCTGAGATGCAGCTCCGTTGGTATTTCCATATACTTGTTAAGTAGACACACTACATACATAATATATGGCCGAGTGGCTGTCAAGTACATTAAACTTCCAACAATTTGTTTGAAATAAGTACTATCAACCCTCTCTCTATCAAGATCATTTATGAGCTTTAATCATGGTTCAGTTGGAGACCCAAATGGATTATAATTCTCCATGTGAAACCTCTCCAACACCTCTTGAGAATATTTTTTTTGCTCAATAAAGCGTCAAGTAGCTGTTTGTACTACTTCTACACCAAGAAAATATTTCATCTTTTCCCAAATCAGTCATGTCAAAGGTAGCCATCATAGAATTTTTAAAATCAACAAACATAGCCTCATCATTGCCCGTGAAAATAAGATCATCAACATATAAGCGAACTATCAAGATTTTACCTTATTCTCCATATTTGATGAATAGAGTGTGCTCATATAGACATTTGTTGAAACCTACATTTTAAAAGTATGCTTCTATACAACTATACGAGGCTCGAGGTGCCTGTTTCAGTCCTTATAAAGCCTTCTTCAGTCTGTAAACCTTATGTTCATTACCTTTTATCACATAGCCAAGAGACTACCCAATGTAAACTTGCTCAAGGCTGATTTGACATCAAGTTAGAAGACTGGCCAAGAGTTTTGTGCTGCTAATGAAACCACTAACTGAATTGTATCTTGTCTTGCAATAGGAGCAAAAACCTCTTAATAATCAACTCCATGCTCTTGATTATAGCCTTTCACAACCAGCCTTACTTTAAACTTGTCAATTTCTCCTTTTTCATTAAGCTTTTTCTTATAAACCCACTTTACACCAATGGTTTTTTGCCCTTCAGGAAGATTGGTTAGCTCCCAAGTCTCATTCTTTTCTATAGCTTGAATCTCAGCATCCATGGATTTTTTCTACTTTTCTTCTTTAACTGTTTCTGCAAATAATATAGGATCGGAGCCTGCAAATAAAGCGAAATGACAGTAGTATCTTCATCTGATAAGTCATCTCCACTCACATAACCTATCATTCACGATGGTATTTTCCTTTGTCGTTGTGGTTCTGAGCTAGATGCATGATCTTCATTTGGAATTGAAACACTTGCTGAGGAACTTGGTGAAACTTCTCCAAGGAACTGACTAGGAAGCTACAATTGTGATTCAGACCCCTGAATTTCAAGAGAAGGTTGCAGTGGCTGTTTAATTTCCCCGCCAACTTCCTCAAGATCAATTATAATTTGTTGTTGTTTGGTGCTGTTCTAATCCCATGTGTTTTCTTCATCAAACAGAACATCCCGACTGATGATTATTTTTTTTTGTAATGGGATTATAACCTGTACGCCTTGGATTCCTCACTGACCCCAATAAAGACACACTTCACACTTTTATCGTCAAGATTTGTTCTCTTTTCATATGGAACATGTGCATAGGCTATACATTCGATGATTCTGAAGTGATCAACTGATGGCCTGACTTCACTCCAAGCTTCTTATGGTGTTATGTTTTTTATAGTAAGGGTAGGGCTTCAGTTGAGTACATGAACACTCCAATTGACTACTTCTTGCCAAAAAGTCTTCAGAATACCTTTTTTTACCAACATGCTTAGCACCATGTTCATAATCGTCTGATTCTTTCTTTTTGCCATGCCGTTTTGCTGCGATGTGTATGCAGCAGTAAGTTGCCTCCGTATTCCATGCAATTCACAAAAACTTGCAAAGTTATGTGAGTTAAATTTACCACCACAATATGTATGAAGGATCTGAATGTACTTGCCAGATTCTTTTTCAAGTCGAGCCTTAAAGCTTTTAAAAATAATAAAAGCTTTAGATTTCTCTTGCAAGAAATAAACCCATGTTTTTCGACTATAATCATCAGTGAAGGTAATGAAACACCTTTTGTTTCCATTTGATGTTGGATTAATTGGTCCACAAATATCTGAATGAACTAACTGCAGGATTTGTTCAGCTTTCCATTGGGAAAGAATCATGATGTTGTTTACCAACAATACAATCTTCACACATTTATGTGGGACAATTAATCTTAGGCAGTCCTTCCACCATGTTATTCTCATGTAGGATTTTCAAGCCTTTGAAACTCAAATGACCATAACGAAGATGCCACATCTATGTTAGATCTTGCACTCTTGTTAAGAGACATTTTTGGGCATGATATTGAATGTGCAGAGGAAACATATGATTGGCTGTCATTTTTGCTTCTGCTATTAGGCCTTTCTCTGGATGATGAATTTGACATTGGCTTTGTTGGATGATGATGATATAGCCTCTCTCTTGCAGTTGACCCATACTAATGACATTGCTTTTTAATTATGAGATATAAAACACACTAGAAATTGTTTGCACAATGTTGTTTTTCATATGGAATTTGATATCCCCTTTCCCTATGGCAAAAATGAAGGAGTTGTTTCCAAGCTTAACAATTTCTCTGAATGTTTCATCCAAATCATAAAACAAAGACTTGTTTCCACATATGTGATTGCTGCAACCCGAATCTAAATACCAAGTATCACTTGATGATTTCTCCTTCTTGTCGATGTAAGCCATCAAGAGCATTTCTTCTTCAGTCTTAGCAAAATTTACCTTGGTTTCCTTCTCTTTGTTAGGGCATTCATATTGATAGTGTCCAAGCCTGTGACAGTGATAACATTCCACACTTGCTTTATCAAATTGTGTTCCTTGATTGTAAGAAAGTTAGTGTCCCCTACCTCTTCCTCTTCCTCGAAATCCTTCACGTCCTCTACCTCTTCTTGGAGAAGTAGTTCCTTCATGAGTAGTGACCTTCAAGGCTTGCTCCTCTACAAAATAGCTAGTTATCCTCTGCTCATGAACTAACAGTGAGCTTTGCGACACATCAATTGAAATACTATCAATGTCATTTGATTCTTCAATGGAACACACCACATAATCAAATTTGCGTGTCATTAAGCGAAGGATTTTCTCAATGACTGCAACATCTTCCAAATTTTCTCCATAAATGCGCATATTTTTTTGTAATTGACAGTGTTCTTGCAAAGTAATCATTAACTGACTCTCCTTCCTTCATGTGAAGAATTTCAAACTCTTTGCGAAAAGCTTGGAGTTGTGCATGATTCACTCGTGCAGTGCCTTGGTACTTCTTCTTTATCGAATCCCATATGTCTTTAGTAGTGTCTTTCTTTAGGATGGTTTCGGGAATGACACGATATATTGCTTGAAACAAATAATTATTTGTCTTCAAATCCTTTAATCTCTGATCCTCCAACGTCTTTCTCTGCACTTCTATCTAAACAATCTCACGAGCGGGCTCAGCTATGCTAGTTTCCATAAGAGTCCAATACTCCTTGGATCGTAGAAAATTTTCCATCAACATACTCCAATGATCATAGTGACCATCGAAGTGTGGAATCGCAGGTTACACAAAGCTGTTTTCAGAAGCCATTGAGTATCTTGTTATGGCAAGAATAAAAACTTTTTCAAATCAAGCCCCAGTAAAAGACTCTGATACCAATTGTTGTAAAACTAAAACAGAGTTTGCTGAAAGATGAGTAAAAAGGAATGCTGTACAATTCATTGATATGAAGTATAAAAATACAAATGCAAATAACTGAAAGCTAGAAAATAAAGAAGGGTCTAATCCCACGACTAACAACTCCTAATAATTTGGGATTCTCCTAAGAAATAAATAAAAGCAATAAATTTCCTAACAAATAGGAATTTATTGAAAAATAGACGACTAAATATCTTAACCGTTTGTGCCTAAGATCATTAAATTGAAAAGTTAATATTCTTAAAAAGATGTGCCAGTGAAGACTAAACCTTAGTTATTAAAACTTGTATTAAAGACCACCTAAACATTTCATCACCTTATCGTATACATTTTATATATATATATATATATGTTTCGTAAAAGAAAAAATTTTAATTGGAAAATTAGATATACACTATTTTTGTAGGGAATATAATTTTCAAAAAAATTTCTCCCCCAAAATTACATCATTTTTCATGGAAACGAGTGAAAATCGTTACAAATGTTTTCAATTATATTAAAATTTGAGTTTGATAACACAAGGTAATATATTCCCATAAAGTTTGAATGAACCTCATGATAAAATTAAGTTAAAAAGCCTAATAAATTCTAATGATGGGAAATTTTTGTTCAATAAGATAGCTTTGGAAAAATACAGTTTTTTTGTTTAATTTTACTATTTACAATTAGTCAATTACAATAGTTGAAACGTATTGGATGATGAAGAATAGTTGAACTTTTTTTTTTGGACCAATAAAGAATAGTTAAACTTGAAATGGATTTAAAAGGAAATCTGGCTGGGAAAAGTTAGGCCCAAAATGGAACTTGATCCTACACTTTGAATTCAGAGAAAAAGCCCATTTTTTATGCGATGGGCCCTCATCTCCTCTCTATGTCACCCACCGGGTGGTTCCTGCGCTGGTCTCCCATTGAATGTAGCGTGCTCGTAAAACCAAAGCGGGGGCCTGGGGAGCAATGGAAACGAGCACGAAAGATGAAGGAGAAACTGAGAAAGTTGAATTTGAGGCCTCGGAGATTGAGTATGTGAGTTACGGCGGTGAACATCATCTTCCCCTCGTCATGAACCTCGTGGATCAAGAGCTCAGCGAGCCTTACTCTATCTTCACGTACCGTTACTTCGTCTATCTCTGGCCTCACCTTTCTTTCCTGGTTCCAACACGTTTACTTAACATCTATCTTCATTTTTTCTCTCCAATTTCGGGATCAGTAATTGAATTCGTTCTACTTGTGTGTTTTCTTTTTGTTGGGTTTTAGGCATTTCACAAAGGTAAATGTGTGGGAACGGTGGTTTGTAAGATGGGGGAACATCGTAATACTTTTAGAGGGTACATTGCGATGCTGGTTGTGATCAAGCCCTACAGAGGAAGAGGCATTGGTAATTTCTTATATCGTTTATGGGGCATGCCTCTCGTTCGTGTGTGTGTGTTTTTGTTTTTTGTTTTGGTATAGCTTCAAATCTCACAGAAATGCTTATTAGAAACTATAAAGAATGTTAGTGCTACGCTGCTAACCTTCAGCTTTTGGCGTTTCCTTAATTTTGCAGCTACGGAACTTGTTACTAGGTCTATCAAAGTGATGATGGAATCGGGTTGTGAAGAGGTATGTTTACCGTGTGTTTATAATTGAGTGATATCAACGGAATTAAGAGTGAGAGAAATAGTGAAGCTATTAGTTTTCTTGTTGGTTGGTTGAAGTATTGAAAAGGAAGCATAAGATTCACTTCCCTTGTTCCTACTAATAAGATGTCAGAGGATTGCGAACGATGTTAAATCATCATTGTGATCATTACCCTTATGCGAGCACATCTTAGATAGAAAAAAAGTAGGTCATATAGTAAAATAGCATGATATTGGACAAAAAATCCAAAGAAAGAAAGAAAATGAGAGTATAATCACTTTGTTATAACTATAGTTTTGCCTTAATTTTAAGTAAAATAAAGTTCCTAATAATGTGACAAAAGTGGTAAAGCCCCCTATTATGATTCATCCTTATCTGTTATTTTACCCATTAAGCAAAAGATTATTTTTCTTCACCTTCATGTTGAGTCAATCCTTTTGTTCACTTTTACTTCATTTGTTCTGCCTTTAGTTGCTATGTGTTTGTTTTATATCATTATCAATTAGTTTGAACTTATGATGTTGCTTATAGAAAAAGTAGAAAAATAGGGAAAGAAAGTTTAAAGTGGAACTCAAAGATTTTGTGTATTTTTTATGAACATCTTCACTGGTTTGGTCAGTCATTAATGCAACAGATGGGAAGACAAGCCACAGTCACCGCGATGCTGTGCAGGATATGTTGAGAAGTTGAATATGTCATATAATTAATTAAGCATATTAGAAACTTTTTTTTGCAGTTATTTTTTCTCCTTAGATCCTTTTACCTTTAATTTATAGTAGATGACAGCAAAGTTGAGAATGAAAATACTTGTTTTGATGATTTAGTTTACAAATATTCATCAAAAACAAGATATAGACAGATAATTTCAAAATATTGAAAGACATACAAGTTTACCAAAATGCACATATATGCATTATAAAATGTTAAATGTATGTTTTACCAGCTATTTTTAATGTTGGGTTAGATATGCCAAACAGCAGGTCCTAGTTATATAACCGTGTCCTGAATTTCCTAGTAGTTTTGGATTGATGAATCCTGGATTATGATAGCATCCTTTCCTGGTAGCCTCTTGCGTCAATGGCTGTGTTCTTGCTTTTAATTCTTTCTGCTCATTTACTTATGATTTGATTGAAAAATACACCCTTGGAATTCAATATTTCTAGTTCTTGTTTTTACTATAGCCATTATTCACTTCCAATATCCTGCTTAATATATTACCTTTTTCTATCATTATCAAATTAATTCTTTGGTAACCTTGGATGTTCCGCCAAGGAATTGGCGAGTGAATATTTTATTTTTCAACTTGAAGTAGTCTTGAACTTTGACCTCTACCCAGATCCCTACCCACCCTAATCATCCGAGGTAAGGTGAAGGAGTTTATTGTGGGTTGTTAATGGGGTTAGGTACTTTTGTTGTAAAAAGGAATATATTACTCAGGGTCAGAAGTATTAGGTTTTCTTGATGTGTATGCATTAGTATTTACTGTTTCAAATGATCGATTCTACCATCATGAGTTCATGACAATTTTGGTTCATGTCTTGTTGTGAATGAACCTAGGGTAACAAGAGTTGTCTTGTACAGTGTATTCTCACTTAGCTTAAGCCATCATTGCACGTAATTTTGATTTAACTTGACCTGTGTTGAAGTTGGACTCTAGAGGCCAAGCTTAATGGACAGGCTACAATAGAAAGGGAGAAGTCAAAAGAGGTTGCATGCTAGCTCACATTTGTGTTGTTTTTGCAATTTTATAGGTTACATTGGAAGCGGAAGTCACAAATAAAGGAGCACTAGCTTTGTATGGGCGTCTTGGCTTTATTAGGGCTAAGCGGCTCTTTCATTACTATTTGAATGGAGTTGATGCTTTCCGTCTGAAACTCCTATTTCCCCGCCCTGAGTTACACCCATCTTTGCCTATGATGGCAGATATGGATGACAACCACAGGCATAGTGACCATGGACCATCTGAAGAATGATCCGACTCCATCAATTAGTGTAGATTTATAGAAATTTTCGTAGCATATTGCTATATGGTTTATTATGGATGGCAACTCTGACTTTTTTGTAATTTAATAACTTCCTTATCCGTTATGAGTATTTATTAGCTGAAAAAACTTAAGGTGCTTTGTTATTTCTAGTGATCAGTAATTTTTCAGTAAGGTCGTAGTAATACTTGAGACGTGTAGATCAGAGCAATGACTTCATTCTTTATGTGCTCTGGAACCTTTGATTTGTAACCCCTCTTACTCATGCATGATTGGTAGAATCTTATTTCTGTGTTTATGCTCAACAAACTTCTTTGGAAAGTTCATAAACAAAATTCATCATACTTAAAGATGGATTGGAGAATCAATCCGGTTTTCTAAAGTGAAAAAACTTGCTCCCTTGCATAGGCACAAACACTTTGTTATGCAGTATTTGACTCTATTTTGGTCACGTCCATCCGTTCTGATATAATTTGATTTCCCCTTTAGCCCGTCACCATTGAGGCGCCATTCAATGCCTTCCGTTGTGTTTTTCTCATTCGGTATGGGATTGGGTCTCTAGGTAATGCTCCAGAGTCCATATTTCGTGGGAAGTAGCAGGATGTCCCTGGATACAGGAAGGCTAAGATATGTAGAGGAGCTGCTGAAAGTTTGTAAATTCAATGTGAAATTGGAAATTGATGTTGTGAATTTAAGGGTTCCTTTTATGTGTGTTGGAAACTAGAAAAACTGATAACGTTGTCGACTACTTTTAGTACATGATACTCTATAGATATTAATTTTTTAAATGATATTACGTGTTGATCTTTTTTTAATTTTTTATAAAAAATTATATTGTAACACATATTATTGTTTATAATCGAATAATTATTTTCTATAACAAATTAAAAAAGAATGAATATTGTATAGTACTAAATAAGAATTTCTTACTCATAGGATATTATTTGCCAATTTGTTTAATTTATAAAAATTAATTTACGAAAAAAATATTTTTTATTAGTAATAACATGTGAACTTAGTTTTTATATTTTTTAATTTCTTATCAATTCTGTTACGTGGTAGTACTATTTTAATATTAATATCGATGTGTTCTGTTAAGCTACATTCAAGTATTTTTTTTATAATTTTTATTTAAAAAAATAAAAAAATTTAAGAAAAAAATCAACAAATTTAAAATTAAGAGTAAAAAATTTAAACAAAATTCAAAAATATAAATGAAAATAATTAAAAAAATAAAAAATAAAAAAATACTCATATAAATTAGGTCATTTTCACTACTTTTTTTTTTTTTGTAAAACCCTAGCAAGAGTAGCGCTATTCTAAATATTCTTAAATAAATAATAAGATATTGGACTGTTGGGAATTACATCACGTGGGTTATGATTTTAAAGAATGGTTAATATAATTTTAGGTATTTATAAATTCACTTAATTTTTATAATTTAATTTTGTTTAATTGAATTTTTATAATTTTTTTTAATTACTATAAATAATTTTTTTAATGCTATTAATATAATTATTGACATAAAAAAATAATCTACGTAACAATATTTTTTCCACGTTATCCGACACCTTAGCGTAAAACTCTCCAAAACGACATGCTCTGCCGACTTCTTTAACCAGGCCTTCAATGTCTAAAACATCGTCCTCGTCTTGGTAGTTTATGGGAAAAAGATCAATGAAAGTGATTCCTACAGCTACGATTAATGAGGATTTTGGCCTGTGTTCTGGAGCTTAAACGAAAGCTGCTTCCACTTCCTCTCTGGTGTTGGTTCACAGATTTTTGTGTTTTCGTTTGTTTCTTGGAAAGAAGTCAGAAAACAGAGAATGAGGAATTTTGTGCCATTGTCAACAGGCAACAGCCACGCATAGTAGGGATTGTGTACATTGAACCTGGACTGGTATTTCTCTAACTGATAATTCATGTGCTATACAAGATCAAAATGATTCAGAAAAAAGAAGTAATAACTCACGAAAATATAAATCCATTAGAGATCAGAGATGTGGTTTATTAATATATGTTGCCCACGAATTGCAATGGGTAAAAGATTCTAACAATCAGTAAGGGCACGTCGTTTAGACGAAGACAATGTTGCAGCCCCACTTGCCACTGAAGGCCTGGTTGAAGAAATAGGCAAATAAGCAGATCATGTCGTTTTGGCGAGAGCTGTGCGGATAACGTGAAAAAAGATACGTAGAATTGGAGGATCATAATTATATTAACGGTGTTAAATAAATTTTAAAATATTATTTAAATTAAAATTTGTTAAAATTATATAAAATTTAATTCAATTAAATTAAATTGTAAAAATTACGTAAAATTATTGATGTATCATAATAAGTAACCAATCTATTGACATGTATTTATTAGTGGGGAGATTAATATATTTTTTAAATATAATTCAAAATTTTAAATTATTTATTTATTTATTAAATAAAAAATAAAAATAGAATATTAACTAACTTTATTAAATAAAAATTAAAAAGATACTAAAATTATGATGAGAAATACTATAAAATTATATTTATAAATTTTACAATTTTTTAATTACTCATTATAATTTATTTTACTTAATTTACATCAACGTAAACTTATAGAATAGTTGAAAGGAGTTTTACTAACTTGTGAGTATTAAATTTATAAGACAAACATTTATGAATTATGTTGAGAATAATTTTATTAGGTATTTTTGCAAATATTTTAGGAAATTTTTAATGTTTTAAATAATTATAAAATAATATTTAAAAAAGTAATTTTTTTGTTTTAAAAAAATATATAAAATAACTTATTCTTTAATTTACTTCAAAAATAAAACTTTAATTGCCCTGCTTTGTGACTGAACGGAAAAGAAATTATCTATAAGCGCAGCCTTGCCAGAGAAAAATCTCAGTTTAGTAGTCTGGGCCTTATCCGAAAAATTAAATTAAAGGAACACAAATGCTGATTACTTAAAAAAAAAGTCAGAGGCAAAGACGCTCCATCGAATTTGGTTGCATATGCACCGAAGAAGCTGAAGTCAACATTGATTCGCAAGATCCACAAAAGCTGACAAATCCTTCTGTAACCTTTCAAAAACCCCTGGAAAGATAGTCGGATGAACTTGCAGCAGCGGCACTGTGCATGATCACCAAGTGGGAGATCGAGAGAAGATAATTTTAGCTGTTCTTTTTGTTGGGTCTCTGAAAGTGCTTTACTTCAGGGAGGGGTGAAGACGTTCTTCATTTTTAGCCTTTAATGGCGAATCAGTTACTCTTTCTGTTGGTCCTTTTCGGGGTAATCTTTTGTGGGCAATCCAAGTTCATGGTGTATAATACCTCGCAGAGCATAGTTCCGGGAAAACTTAACGTTCATCTGGTTCCCCACACCCACGACGACGTTGGTTGGTTGAAGACTGTTGATCAGTACTATGTTGGATCTAATAATTCAATTCAGGTCTTTCTCTTACTCTCTCAGTATTACTTTTATAATTTATATAGTAGTGTATGTACATTGCAAATTCATATACTTGTGCTGTTGAAATGTGTAGGGTGCTTGTGTTCAAAATGTGTTGGACTCCATAGTTCCTGCATTGTTGGCTGACAAGAATCGAAAATTTATCTACGTTGAGCAAGTAAGTTAACTTGTTTTTTTCTATGTCTCGTCCTCCTTATAGTCTGTCCTTCAAAATAGGCTTCAATTGCTACTGCTGACTACCCAGTAACCTAGATGAAAATACTTTAAAAGTGGTATATTATTTAAATATTTTCTTATTCTTAAAACCCGACGATTCTAACGCTTATTGGGCACGGAGACAATGTAGTGATGGTCCAAGATTCAATATGCTTCCCCGCTCCCTTTCCTTTTGGCTGCCATCTGTCAAAGAATTTCATTTTCTTTAAAAGCCCTCCCTTCCCTTCCCCTCTTATCTTCCATATATAGCTTTAGGATTTGACAGCATGAAGAGTGAAAGGCAGCAGTTATGAGGTTAGAGACTACAAAATTCATAAATTATGAGATTTTTCATAAGGGAATTAGTTGTTAGCTGGTTGTGTTGATAAAATCTCATGACCTCCACCCAAAGATATAGGATGACATTTGCTTTAACGGAGAGAGGGCTGTTTTGCAATTGTGATCCGGTGGGCCTCCAATGTAACAGGAAAAAGGAATATTATATAGATAGTTCACAGCTAACTTCTACAATCTGTAACGCATGTCAATTATGAATTTAGAAAGAAAGGGAAAACTTTGGAAATAGTCTTCTGAATTATTGTAACTCTGGCTAAAGTCTGTCTTCATCCAAGGTGAGGAAGGTTTAATGGAATGAAGAGAGGTATCTTTGCTTTGTTTTTCATAAGCTCAATGAACCTGCACGAATTCATACATTAGAAGTAACTTACACAAAAATCAGTTATAAATCCAAAAGAAAAGATGGAAAATTTTCTGTGTGTGTACAATAATAAGAATTAGGTTCACTAATAACCTTTTTGCTTTAATGCAACTGCATTAGTGTATCTATTCTTTTCCTTATATGTAGATCCATACAAATAATAGGTGATTTTGTTATTCTTTTTTTTTTTTTAATGAAAAGTAACATATGAAATGGTAATGAATTTCGTAGTTACTTAATAATCTGTTTTGATGTGCCAATGATATTGGTCTAACCAAAGTAGTTGGCATTTCAACTGATTTGATTTCTTTTTGGATTATCTCATGATTCTATTTCCCAGAAAATTTTCATTATAGTTTTTTAAAGGCTTTCAAGTGAACCCTCAGCCTTTTGAAATTTTAGTTCAAACTTTGAAGGCCCAACCTGTCTGTTTAATGTACTTCTAATTGGTGAAATTTCCAGATCCCCTCCGTTAACTTTAAAAATTAAAATCATTTTATAGGTTGTTAGTATGGTTGTACCTGACAGGGCAAATTGTCCCCCCCCCCCTCCCCACTAGATTCATGTAGCATCCTGGTAAATTTCATTGATGCTTGATAATGCTTGTGGCATTGATAAATATGAATATCATGAAAATCTGGCAGAAAACTGGAATTGCAACCTTGAAAGGCCGCATCAATCTGTCTAATGTATTTATAATTGATGCTAAATTTCAGATCCCCACAATCAATTTTGATAATTTGAACTAATTTTACAGCTTGTTTGAAAGTCTAATGGGAAATTGCCCTCACCTATATCAATGTGGCTCCACAGGAAGTGTGATAAGCTTGCTAATGCTTAAGACATTGATAAATAGGTATATCCAGAAATTCCCTGACAAAATCATCACACTGCAAGGCCTATATATTTTAATTTGTTTGAACCATAGAGATATACTTATCATGCACACTTCCTCTTTTTATGCCTTCAATGCCACTGTTTATATACTTGTTCATCATGGGCAACCAGATCTCCATTTTATAATGTTGACTTTTGTTTTAACTTACATCATTCATGAATTCATTTCTTATGCTTTCAAAATTTGTCAGGATGAGTTCTTATGTTTTTCATCCATGCAGGCTTTTTTCCAGCGATGGTGGAGGGATCAGAGTGAAGCTGTTCAGCATGCAGTTAAGCAACTTGTCAGTTCGGGTCAATTAGAATTCATGTAAATTACATTTCTGATGGAAAAAATTTTAGTTCACTGTAGTTAAGAAAAAAAATGCTCTGCGTTTGTGAGGGTTCCAAAAGTTACGTTTAAAAGTATCTCCCAACTTTTACATTCATCCCTCATCTGGTATTTGGATCCTGATGGTTTTTCTTTCCTTTATTTTTCCCCTCTTGTCACAGAAATGGGGGTATGTGTATGCATGATGAGGCAGCAACACATTACATAGACATGATTGATCAGACAACAATCGGACATCAGTTTCTAAAAGAGGAGTTTGGTGTGACTCCTAGAATTGGTTGGCAAATTGATCCCTTTGGACATTCTGCTGTGCAGGCATACTTATTAGGAGCTGAAGTATGCCCCAGATCTTCAACTGCATAATTTTGCTATTATTATGTTTGGAAGAAAAAGAACTGTTACATGTATTAATTTCTTTCTGAGCTATCTACAAGTTCTATTGTGGATGCAGGTTGGCTTTGACTCGCTTTTCTTTGGTCGGATAGATTATCAAGATAGGGATAAGCGCAAAATTGACAAGAGTCTTGAGGTTATCTGGTGGGGAAGTAAGAGCCTTGGCTCATCTGCCCAGGTGACTGTCAAAAATTATTTTTCTTTTCATTCAACATTTGTGTTAGAGATTAATAATAAAACTATTCATGGGTCTTCACCTAACAGCTTTAGCTTTTGGGTTGAAATTGTCTTTGACAATTTGTATAGTTGGACTTCTTTATTCATAATTAATATTCTCTTAACTTTATGTATCTTATAACTATGTAATTTGTCTTGTTGTTGCCTGTGTTCTTCCAGATCTTTGCTGGTGCATTCCCTGAGAATTATGAGCCACCTGCTGGATTTTACTTTGAAGTTAATGATGCCTCACCAATAGTTCAAGTATTTTAATAAGAACTTGTTAATTTTGCTTCCACTTATTCATTTTTTTTCTGCACTGTTAAGTTTTGATTACTTCCTGATGAAGGATAACATGGATTTGTTTGATTACAATGTCGAAGATCGAGTAAATGACTTTGTTGCTGCTGCAGTATCACAGGTAAATGAATATGGTTGTCTGCAACCGGCCGAAGAAATATCTTATATAATTATTATTGAGAAAATAAAAAGAAATTTTATTAGAGAAAAAAGAAATACAAGAGAGAGAGAGAGTAAAAACAGCCAAAAGATGACATGATTGCTATTTGCCTATCCTTCTTTGAAGTTATTTTTCTGGTGTCTTTCAGTTTGCTTTAAAGAGATGTTTGATTTTTAATTTTTTTACTCCAGTTATCTTTCACAATGATATTTTTACTTGGACTATCTCTTCTCTCTTCCTATAAATCATTAGCCGAAAGCTGACATGGAAACATTTAAAATTTTATTTTTTAGCCATATTTTACCAAAATAATATTCATATTTTGAAAAATGTAGTGCAATCAGCTCCTGTTAGATTTGTTCTGGGATTTTGCTTGTAATTTTTCCCAATAGATTTGAGATGGGTGACTCATTGTTTTTACAAGAAGCAGAGGGTTAATTATATTATCTATTAACTTCCAGTGGTCTGCCATTAGCAACTTACAGGCAATCATTTTTCACTAACTTCAGCTTTATAACTGTTAGCTGTATTGCTACTATAGCTAATCTGGAGGCCTATTTGTGCCATATTTCTTGCACCTTATTTATCCCTTTATGGAAGCCTAAATGCAACTGACTTGTCTCATTTGGGGTTAATGAAGAGAACAGGACTACTCCTAACTCTAGCTTGATTTTCAATTAACAAGAGAAATGGAAGCTCAAGTAGTTTCTTTTCTGGTTGTCATTTTCGTTTAGAGGAATTGTCATGAACATTCAGCTATCTTCAAGAAAAATAAAATTTAAAAACCTGCTTCATCCCTATACCCCTCCCTGTTCATTTGTCAAGCGAATGTTAGTGATATAATTATAAACTGCAAAAAGTTATTCCAATATTTGTCTGGTGTAATGTTGTTTTATAATATTAACATGTAATTACTAATTATCCTTTAGATTTTCATAAAAAAAAATTGAAGCTTCGGAAAGATGTTTCTTACCTCCTTGGATGACAATCCACTTCAATCCCACTGTTACGAATTGTACTTTGAGCTTGAGACATGAGTGAGAACTTTGATATGTTATTCAAGTAGAAAATAGAAGGACTTTTTTGCAGGGTCTCATAAAAAATTGCTAACTGATATTGTTTCACTCTCAGGCGAACATAACTCGAACAAATCACATAATGTGGACCATGGGAACTGATTTTAAGTATCAATATGCACACACACGGTTCCGGCATATGGACAAGCTTATTCACTATGTCAACAAGGTAACTCTCCCCAAAATCAGCGATACTGACTTAGGTTTCAGTTTTCATGATTATTTCTTCACATGTCCTAGGAGAATATTATTTTATAATAGTAACTTTTTTAAAAAAAAAAGATGGAAGAATAAACTTTAATAGAGAGAAAATAGAAAGTGTTCAGCTAGGGGGGAGGACAAAGTATCCTCCAAAAAGAGAGACTAAAAGAAAATGAGCCAAAGAGGCTAGAAATGCAAAATAGCTGTTCCATCTCTCTTCATATGAGAAATTGGAATTCCCTTTAAAGAATCATGAGCAGAGCACTAGAGAGAAGCCATATACACAATCCTATCCTGTAACATGTATAGGGACAAAGAGATACTCTTGAAGATGCAGGGATTCTGGTGCAACTAGGTACACCAGACAAACTGCATAAACTGCACTGTGCAACAAAATTTTGGCCTCCTTATCCTTGCCAAACCTGTGAAATATATCATGGGAAAATGCTCACACTCATTGGAAATTTGGAACATACAGAATGTAAGCCGGTAACATGTCATCTCTACATTCATTAAGGCATTTAATGGGAGGCATTCTCTGTTACAATTATTGAAAAGACAAAAATTGTCAACGCTTTGTCTAACCAGGTTCTATATTCTGAGTATGCTTTATAGTTATATATAAATAAAATACAGTGATTCTGAGATAAAAAAGTTTTTTTTTTTAAATCGTGCTTCAAGTCACAAGTTCACTTTCTGTCATTACTCATACTGTTAATGTGAACTCAATATTTGATAAGAGGTTTTTTGGACAACTTTAGGATGGACGTGTCAATGCTCTGTACTCCACACCATCCATATATACTGATGCAAAATATGCTACAAATAAGTCCTGGCCAATCAAGACTGATGATTTCTTCCCGTGAGTTTAATAAGCATTTGTTGCATAGTCTGTTTGCTTATTTCTTTATATTTTACCTCTTTGTGTGCATGGAACATACCAGCTATGCAGATCGTGCAAATGCTTACTGGACAGGATACTTTACCAGTAGGCCGGCCGTCAAACACTATGTCAGACTAATGAGCGGCTATTATTTGGTATGACTTGTGGACATATAGTTTATATCAGGAAATGGAAGTCTTTGGGTGCAACGATGTAAGTATATTTATTTTGTATCAATGAATTATTAGGCTGCAAGACAACTAGAATTCTTTATGGGGAGGACGAATTCAGGGCCAAATACAGACTCATTGGCTGATGCTTTAGCAATTGCTCAACACCATGATGCAGTCACTGGTACAGAAAAGCAGCATGTGGCCAATGACTATTCTAAACGGTTGTCAATAGGCTACAAGGAGGTGCAATTTCAATTTTTTTGTCTTCAAGTAAATTTCTATATCCACTTTGTCAGTGTGTCATCCAGTGGCATATTGCCTTTTTGCAGGCGGAGGAATTGGTTGCATCTTCACTTGCTTGCTTGGTTGAGTCCAAGTCACTTCATGGATGTCAGAACCCAGTTTCAAAGTTTCAACAGGTAAAAGATCTTGACTTTTATGTTTGTGGGCTAATCTCATTACTTGCATCTTGCTGAAATGTCCTGCATCTTTGTTGCTTTAAAAACTGTTTTTGATCACTAGTAGCATTTTAGAAAACTGTTACTTATCAGTTCTTTAGTCTAGTAGGCAATATTATTTAGTGCATATTTTGGGAAACTTAGTTTTGAATTTTATTTGATGGATTCTATATCTTTATTCTTCTTCTTCTCCTGATATTGAGATTAATTTTTTTCAATATTCATAAGCCTGGTTATTTAGCATTTAATTTGCATATTCCATGAATCTTTATAAGATATTTCTTATTATCATAACCGCATATGTTTTTCACATTTGCATCTTGTATTAAATTGTCTTTCCTTTTTCATTTCTTTTGCAGTGTCCACTAATGAATATAAGTTACTGTCCTGCATCAGAAGTTGATCTGGCTCAAGTAAAAAATTTGGTAAGAAAAACTTACGTCATCCCATTTTTGTTCTTCTCTCGTTCCAAAGTACAAAATGTTTCCTATCAACTCTGAAGTCTGCCTTCTCACAAGCTCTTCCCTTACTTAGGTTATTCTGGTTTACAACTCTCTTGGTTGGTGGAGGAATGAAGTGGTTCGAATTCTTGTGAGTGATGTCATCCCAGATATATGTATTTTTTTTACTTTGTGTCTTAAACGTAATATATGGCAGAGCTGAGAGTATTTGCAAACTATTATAAAGAAAATTGTCATGATCTATATTCTTTTGATTCTATCAGTGGTCTGAATTTAGTCATAAGTTATATTCTAAGAAGTTAGTGCTAATTTGCTTGCATGTCTTTAGAGTAGTGTTAAATGTATTACTAATTACTTCTCAAAAACTACCATAATAAGTTGCATTTTAAAATGTGATAGGTTGTTTTATAAATAATGTTAGGCGATCATTTATTGCTTTAGAAGCAATTGCTTGGTTAAAATTTTCAAAAGCACTTGTTATATTGAGGAAAAAAAACTATGTAGACATACTGATATATATTTTTTCATTTTTATTTAGAATTCAGCTGGTAACACATTATTTTAATGCTTAAATTGGGAAGGATGTCTTAGGCAAAAGGAAGAGAAAATGGAAAAGCAGAAGTTTCTTCTAAAAGCGCAATAAAAATTAGCAGTAATCTTTAGAAGAAATGTTAATGGGTTCACCAAACAATTAATTCTCTGCTTCTAGAGAAAGTATATAAAACTACTAAATGAGAAGCAATACAAAACTCAGCTCACTGCTTCACACCAGCTTCAAAGTGGTAGAATGGCCAGTAAACATGTAAAATCAAATACCTGATTTGTTTCTTTTTCTTTTTTAATAATTTTGAGCTGAATCATGCCATAGATTATAAAAAGAAATATTTCAGATGGTGTCTTGTCACTATTTATAGATATTGTATGGATCTGGCTAATAATTTATGATCTATTCAATTATGATAATGTTTACTCTTTATTCATTATGTGTGTATCTAGATGTAAATAACATCTCTTTCAATATTACAAACTTCTGCAGGTTAACAATGAAGATGCTACAGTTCATGATTCCGAGGGTAAAGAAATAGAATCACAACTTATTCCTCTGGTTGAGGTCTATGCAGTCTTAAGAAACTACCATGTCAAGGCATATTTGGGAGTAACTCCACCCAAGACACCCAAGTATTGGCTAGCATTTACAGTATCTGTACCGCCTCTTGGTTTTAGCACGTACACAGTCTCATCTGCCAAAAGGACAGGTTCATAGGATTGCTCTATTATTTGTTGAACAAGTGTTTATCTGCTTTTCATGCTTACACGATGAATTCGTAATGATAAATTTTTCTGCTTGGTTGCAGGTTCTACCAGATCATCTGTATATACATATCAAAGTACTGAAAGTAGTGAAGAGTCTAAATTTGAAGTTGGTCAAGGAAATTTAAAGCTTACATTTTCTACAAATCAAGAAAAATTTACCAATTATGTTAATATCAGAAACAATGTATGTGATGTACTTCTCTTTGCAATTTGCGTCACATGATGCCCCTTTAACAAGAAAAAAAATTCATTTACATGTTTAATCACACATATATATCTGTGATTTTCCAATTTTTTCTCATCATGTTTAATTATGTTCTGTCACCTGTGACATTAATACTACTGTGGTATAAAGATGAAAAAGGAAACAAGTGAAACCCTATTAACACTCTTATTTTTGATATGGAAGGTTGAGGAACAGGTTGAACAGAGGTACATTTACTACTCAGGATATAACGGTACTGATGACAAAAATCCACAGGTTGACATTTTTATGTATAGATACCCATATATTAGTAACATTTGACTTCTCCAGGCATCGTACTTCAAATTAATTTGCAATTTAATTTCCCTCACAGAATTCCGGCGCTTATATCTTCCGTCCCAATGGCACTTTTCTCATACAGAATGAAAGACAGGTTCAAAATGCTTTCTGAAATATGATCTCCCTACAAACAATTTCTCATGGTAACTTGGAGTTAAAAACTGCTGCTCTCAGGTTCCTTTGACTGTCATGCGAGGACCCTTACTAGATGAAGTACATCAACAAATCAATCCATGGATATATCAGGTGTCTTGCTTGTTACATGATTTTCATGATAATCTTTGACAGCATATTACTTTCTAGTTTATAAGCTTCTTTTTTTTATGTTAGCAACAGGAAAATTGTCATCACATGATGTGTTGTATGAAAGTATGCAAGGAAGGCCTTTGATTCAGGCTGACTACTTGAAATTTGGGATTTAGTCCAATTTCGCGTTACAGGATATTAAAAATCTGATTTTGGAGATCTTTTGCTTTAAACAAACTTCATTGTAACTGCTTTTGAAAATTTGAGAAATGCTACTGGATTGTAGTTATGGGAGATAAGCAGCTAAAAACAGTAGGACCAATACCTATGTGAGGAATATCTTCCAGATGCTTATAGTGGATGGTGTAATTATTTTTCTCTGGACTTAATGACACACATCTGTGAAGAGTGTAGTCAGTGAGGGTCAAGGAGGCAACTGACCCTCTTGATTCCCCCTCTTGCCTACACCCAGAAGGCCAGCACTCCTTGCCAACAAATTAATTGTCCCCTCTGAGAATTACTCCTGCTGCAATGCCCCAAATCCCCACTCTTTTCCATATAAAAAATTATCGATTTTTTGCCCCTTTTTCTTTGAAAGATACTATAAATATTTTTACAGTGGTTACTTTTATTGTTCTAATATTGTTTATTATTTATCTAAATGAATAATTATAAGTTTCATCCATATATGAATATTTTTTTTTACTATCCTATAAAATTTGCAAGTATTTTTTATTATGTAACTGGGAAGAAAAAAAGAGGAGAAATGAGGTTATTATGTAACTAAAAATTAAAAAG
>JASKGM010000013.1:7794233-7821451 GCA_034509205.1 Ceratonia siliqua | reverse complement strand
TCCCCCCCGCCCCCCCCCCCCCCCCCCCCAAGTATTTGTACATTATTTCTAATAAGTGGTTGCATGGATTTGTCAGCTTTGTGAAATTGATTTGAGTGAGCTTTTACCTTCTGAAGCACTGGCCCCTTTCATGGACGAATTGAAGAAGCGTGCAAACCAGAGGAGGCAACTTGCAAAGAAGGTATGCTTGAGCTCTAGTATTATAATATATGATTCATGGTGAGCTAATGTGATATTTAAAATTGGTTAAGGATGGCTCACTTCTTACTTCCGTAATGCATGTATTAAAAGATATGTATTCACAGTGTGTTTGGTTTCTCTACAAAAAAAAATCATTTCGTCCATAATGAATTCTATGAATTTGATATTAGTTTAAGAATTTAATTTATATTTAAATCATGTTGTGTGGTATTTGATAATATGTAAATCCTATCACTTTTGATAGGATTTGTAAATAATTTCACTTTAATTGAATTCTTGTCAATTATATAGTTGAAGTGTTCCAAACACACTAAAAGATCTAGTGGGAGAATGAAGAATGAAGGTGACTATTGGAAATGTATCTCTGAAAGCAACTTTTTTTTTTCCTGTTCAATATTTGTTTCCCTCTTGTTTGTAGACTTTTGTCTTTTTGTCTGATGTGCAAGTGGGAAAAAATTGTGTTAAAGAGCCCTATTCAGGCTGGGGCCAGACCATGTTTTATGCTTGTGCCAGCTCATGTGTTAAGTCCGGGTTGTTTAACCCAGAGCTCAAATCTTATTCAGGATTATAATTAAATTGGGGCCTGCCATGGGACTAAACCAGGACTCCAAACCCTCCTAAAAGCAAAGCCAGTGCTTCCTTGCTGGTTTTTTATTGATTCTGTAGTGTTATCATATGTCTGTATTCATATTTTACTATTATTATTATTTAATGTTTTTGGCGTCCAAAAGTTTTAGCATGCTTTTTTAATGCCTTGAGACTTATACTTTCCTATTAAAAAGGAACGAAAGGAGAAAATCAAGGCTGAAGCTGCTTCTACATATTCTCTTCCCATACCAACCAGTTTTCAACTCATGCCACATGACGATTCTCCCACATTCTCTGTGGATGACTTTGAAGGTAATATGCTTTCTGGATGCTGGTTAGAGTAACATTAGAGGGAATAGATTTGTGGTCATATTACTGGAAGTATTACCTTGTGAGAAATATCTTTTGGGTGTGAGAAAATGAGTGAACTATGTGAACTGTAGTTTTAAGAGTGAGTACATGAATTCCGTTCTTGTTAACTCTAGGAGATTTGAAGGGAAAAAAGAAAATTTGGGCCCTCTGGCTTATGTGTTTGCCTTCGTTTTTTTATTTCTATAATGTTTGCCTTTGTTTAGCTTTGGGAAATTCTTCCATGTCATCAAGTCCTCCAGTTGTCGGGGAGAGAAAATTGTTCTCAAATGTTACAAGGCTTGGTTTTGCTGCTGCTCATGATTCTCCTTCATTGAACATTCAAGAAACCAGTGGTCTACATAATCGAAATGTGACAACGGATTCTTCTGGCACAACAGGTATCATGTGATGTTGATCTTTTCTGTTACCAAATATTTAGTCCTGTAGTTGTCTACAACTGAAAAATCAACCTGCCTCAATGCCTAAAGAAGTTCGTTGTTCCTATTTATGTACTGTTATGTTCCTGTAGGTTTGAGAAATGTGGAGACACCATCATTTGCCAATGTTATATCCCGAGCAGAGTCTATTCAAAGCTTGAATGCACCCAAGACAAGTGACTTGGGGAAGAAGGGGAAGAAACCAAGCCGAGTTCTTCTGTCAACAGCTGGTGGTAGGCGTTATTGACCATGTCACTGACTTTACATTCGGGTTCCTACCATCCTCATTTCAATAAACCCAATACCATTTCCGCCTCTTTGGAATAGGAAGTTACTGTGCGGTTATCAACCTTTTCATGGATGACGTGTATTTTGTGTAAGTCTGACTACTTGTAGATAGCTCGACAATGTTAGAAAAAATAAATGTTTTCATCAAGATTCAAACCCTGGCAGTATAAATTCAGTTGAATGTTTCCTTGTGTTCCCAGAACATGTGCTTGCATAAGTACAGAAGTTATCTCTTAAGTGCTTGCATAAGTAAAGAAGTTTATATATCAATACAAGGTATTAGTTTGTTTATCTAAAGGGCTCCCGTGGGCCGTGGTTAGGCCGAAAGCTGGGAACATTATGTGGACAAATTTCAAGCGTAAGTGAAAGCCCTGAATTTTTGGCATTTTCGTGTTTGGGTATGTAATTAGGAATGTTGCTTGGTTGGAACGGAGAAGAAATCTTTGTTAATTTTTTGGTTGGAGGGAGTATCTTAGAACGCATGAATAACATTCATGAGAAAAAGAATAAATTACATTTATCCCTTAAGGATTTTGAAATTTACCCTCACACTCACACTTATTCTATTTATAATATAGTTAAAAGTATAATTTTGTACTTTTTCTTGTATAGTTTTATTTTTATCTCTTACGTTTGGTTTGTTTTATTTTTATTCATTATATTTTAAAAATATATTATCTCAGTCCCACTAAATAATATTATAAAATAAACTAATGGTTTTAGTTGACATGATAGATAAGATGAAATAATTTAGATACATGACAATATAAGAAATACATTGGCATCCATATCATCATAAATATTTATATTATTATTTTTTAATTTTTTTATAATTTATCTTTTTTAGTTAATTAGTACATATAATATAAGAAAAATAAAATTAATATTTACGGTAACATGGCTGTTAACGTGTCTTTTATGTTGTCACTTATTCAAATTCTTCTACCTTATTTATCATGTCAACGAAAATCATTAATTTATTTAATGATGTTATTTATTAGGACTAAGTTGGTATACTTTTAAAACATTAAGAATAAAAATAAAATAAATCAAATGTGAGAGATAAAAATA
The DNA here is from genome assembly GCA_034509205.1 of Ceratonia siliqua. Taxonomy (NCBI): domain Eukaryota; kingdom Viridiplantae; phylum Streptophyta; class Magnoliopsida; order Fabales; family Fabaceae; genus Ceratonia; species Ceratonia siliqua. The sequence continues at coordinate 7,818,515 of JASKGM010000013.1, read as the reverse complement.
AAATTGAGTCATATCGTAGTAAAAATAAAATTGAGTTAAATCGTAAAGGGACCAAAATCATATTTTTGCTTATAATTTATACATAAACTTTTCTTTTATAAAAAAAAATTATTTATAAAGTTTTTGTTAAATGTATTTTTTCTCTTAAAATTTTTAATGAAGTGGTTTAATGCATTGTAAATTATTAAAAATTTAAGTTAATATTTTTAAAAATATAATAAGGGGGTTAATTTAAGTATTTTAAAATTATAAGAGATATGAGTGCAAATTTTATAAATTTTAAAAGAAGTTTTAGTATAAATTAAAATTAAAAGAAGTCTGAGTATGTTTTTAAAAGTTAAAGAAGTGACAGTAATTTACTTTAACAAATTAATAATAACGACTCCAATTAATATACTAATTACTAATGTTCTTATGGGTACCCTCTTCCACGGCGTTTCCATTTGTTCTTGGCCAATGCGAAAAAAAAAATATTTTCTTTTTTACATGGAGCTGTTTTGCCTTCCTCAATTTCTCAGTGGAGTGGATGGGGTAAGCTAAGCGGAACCGTTGTAGTCATAATTAGCATAATATACATATTCTTGAGTTAGTATTTTATTTTTTAAAACAAATTTAAGAGTATAAAAATAATTTAAAAAAGTAAAAAATTTTATAATACAAGTATCTAAAAATAAATAAATAAATAAATTCTTTTATTGTTTTACTTTTTTTAATTTTTATATTCTTTTAAATTTTCTTAAAATAAAAATTAAAAAATAAATAAAAAAGAATTATACTCCAATAATATAATTATTCTTGGTTTACAAAACACAATGATTTAGATTTTTTAAGGGGCAAATTCATCATTTTCATACGTAAATTTCAAGTTGCAGCTTTATGTTGTTCCTTCTTATTTGGTTTATAACTATAGTATACTTTTTTTTTTATTCTCACGAATTACTGCATTTATTCGACTGATCCACAAACGACGAAAATCTCTTTTTTTCCTATCTCTATCCCGATGAGCCGAAACCAAAGCTTATGCTATTCCCTTGTTTAAGTTTAAGCAAGAGTCTCTTTTGTTTTCTTCCGGTTAGCGAAGTTCCCCAGACTAGGGTTCTACCATGACGAAGAAATGCATTCTAAAATAGAAAGAGATAGGTGAAGCGGAAAAAGATCAGTCCAATATTTAGAACTAGATTCGGAAAATTCACATAAAAGTCAAAGGTGAGGCTTTAGTCTACTTTGATTGCAAAAGTCAAGTAGAAAACTCACTACTCAATTCGAAGGCGACACCCCTTGCCTTTACGAAGATTTCCCTTCTTTGCTTCTTTTGTTTGAAATAGGACCAGGCCCGGGGGTATAATCCGGTTGTAAAGAAAGAAACCGCCAGAGTGGTTCATCGTCAAAAGAACAACAATGGGTTGTAGCATTTTTTATTTGTCTAGGGGATTCCTATAGCTATTATCTTCGTCCACTATTATCCTATTAACTAGGTGGAAACTGGAAAGGTATTATCACGCATCGAAGAAATCTTGTGGAAATAAGCAGCGTTAAACTTGCTCCAGTGGCGTAGAGAACCCAAGGAGTCTGGTTCTAGGTGCCAAAAGGGTGTGGAGATACTATTGTCCTCTGTCGCTTGGACACGGAAAGCTACTATCTGATGAGAGAACGAAAGAAAATGTGCTCGAGGGATCGGCTCATATCCATTGTAATGTTGCCTTTGAAAGAACGTCATAAAACCTGGCTCCTCAGCTAAGCTAACTTCAAGGATCTCAGAATCATCAGCGGAATCTGCAACAATCTGATATTGGCAACAAGTGAAGTCAGATTGATCCCATTTACGATTCTAGTTCCTATACATTGCCCAAACCTCACCTTTCTTGGGATATATCCTGTAAAAAGAATCGTCTTCGCTTCGCCCACACTTCACCTGATGAGAAAACTGAGACACCTCCAAGATGGTTGTGATTTTACCTGCCTTGAATGAGCCACAGGCAACTAGCAGACCTTGCTCAACCCGGCGCATCTCATCAGAGTCATCAGTACACATGGGATCCGGCTCTAACCCAACTAGCAGAACTTTCACCTTCTGGAGCCACATTGTTCACTACTACATATCTCCTAGGCAAAGCATCTGGGTCATCAAGTACAGCCCATGTTTGATTGCGAGCAAAATCTTTTAGGGACCCTCTATTTGCTGATTCTAATAATTTAGTTCCTGAATCCGTTGGAGCTGTGCCTATTGACTGAGGGCAGTCTAGAGTAGAGGGAACTGCATAAGGATCAAGTTCAAACATACCATCCATGTCTCCCCCAACATATCTACATGCCGGAATCCTGTGAGAAAACTTAGATAGATTATCTGAAGGAACTGAAAAAAGTTGCTCATGACCATTCCTAGTTTGCCTTATAAAGACATTTTTGAATTTTTCCGGCCTTCAGGATCTAAGCACCTTATTATAGGATCCAACTCTCTGTACATTGCCCAAACCTCATGTTCTCTTGGGGGGACTAGGACTTGCTCACTAGCATAACTACACACAATGTGGGAAAGCATAGCTGGTATAATTATTTTACTTTCATTTTTATACACATAGAATAGCCCACAAACAATAGGCCAGCCCATCCCACACCAGAATAACTAGTACTAAAAAAGTGGAGCTGGTTGAAAATTAATAGTATCAAGAAGAGAGGAGTAAATTGGTATACTACATAAAAAATTTAAATTTTTTAAATTTTCTTGTTAAACAAAATTGAAACCAACCCAAACGAAAGGGCTTCTTAAAAACTTGTAAGGTGCATGAAAAGTTTAAGGTACCTAAAAATTAACAAATTTTAGATCAAGAAATAAAACTTAAAAAATGGAAAGAGAATAGAGAGGAACACAATAATTTATACTAGTTCAGCCTCAATGTGAGATTTATGTCCAATTCCCTTGACTCTCAGGTGATTTTTCTCCACTATTCAATAACTTCTTACAACCATAGTTTTTCTTGTTCATTATTATCAAATGGTTTCACTACTCACCACAAACATGATGGTTTCTAAATTCTACCAACTACAACACCAATCATAAATTTGGAGATGAAGGGACAAACTCTCTTGAAGAGTAAATGGGTTATGCCTATTTATGCTTACCAACTCTTTGACTTTTTTTGCAATAATTCAAAGGGAAAGAACAAAACCAGACGATAGTTTGAAGACTTTTCTCACAGGGATGAGTGCACAGCTTTAGTGTCTATTTTGTAATGTTTCTTCTTCCTCTTTTTATGATTCTTCCATAGCTAGTTGTTGCTCCTTCCTCCTTGAATCATTGCTTCCAATATAGGATTTGATTTTCATGATAGTTACAGCTTCCTTCTTTAAGCTTCTTTCATAATGAAAATATCTTGATTTGGATTGAAGATTTGCAGCTTCTATCTTTGGTTTCTTTCAGCTTCATTTTCTCCTTCATTAGTGTGATTTGATCTTGGTCTTCCATGGTGATATGTAGCTAACATTTTGATTTATTGTCTCTTTTATCAGTGGACTTTAATTCTTCTTTAATGAGATGGCTCTTGAATGCAACTTCTTCTTTTGGATTCCCTTCAGATCATTTACCTGTGATCTTTTCTTGGATTTGATAATGATGACTGCCAGTTAGTTCCCATTTGCTTGGTCATGAGTTGCCTTTCTTTATTTGTCTCATGTCTTTATCTTGTTTTCCTTTATTGCTTTGTCTCTTTGTTCTTTTTTCTTTCTTCCACCTGGCACAATAGCAATTCAATTACTAAGTTTAACTATTATTATTTGTTTTGTATTTTTTGGTCATTCATCAAAATTCCAAAGTCAACACAGGTCTTAAAACACTTGACATGAAATCTTAGTAGGTTATTGTCAATATGGTCAATTGTAGCTTCTAGGCATACATTCATGATCATAAGCAGCCCAAACTTGACCAACTTCAAAATGTTTAGCAGTTTAATGTTATTGAATCTAAAATATTCTTGATTGCAACCCTTTTAGAGAGAAAAATATTTGAAGGTCTTTTTACTGCAAAATTGACATCCCTCACAACATAAGGAAAACTTTCATGTGCTTAGGGCATAAAGTTCTCTTCTTCATTACGAATGTAAGAAAGGATGGCCTTTGAATTGAGGTTAACACATGCATTTGCATCTCTTATCATGTTTAACTGAGAATCCTTAGAACTGTTTACGTTCTCGGTTCCATTCGTGGCCATGTAGGTAGCCCTTTCTGACATTGTAGGAGGTTGTGGTATTTCGTTGTTTTGAACTATATTTTCAGCAAGACTACCATGCCTAGAATCAACAGCATGAATTTGCTGGACATTTAGTACTTCATAAGTTTCAAACTTCCTGGTCCTCTTCTGGTAAAAAACTGAGCGCTTTTCTGGGTTTGAAAGTATAGAGTAGGCTTCCTCAACGATATTTAAAGCAGTTTCAACAACAGGAATGTAGACCTTTATGCTTTTAAAAAGGTTGAAATTTTGTTATAGTGGGATTCCACATCTTGTTGGAGGCCATTGGTGGAACTTGAAGAACCAAGTACCAGTCAGTTTCACCATATAAAAAATCAAACTTGCAGAGTTTAAGATGTCACAAGCAATTATCATCCTCAAGAATTCATCAAGGGTTAGAAACTGTCACTGTAGTTTCATTAATTTATGTTTAGTCATTGTGTGACCATCCCTTGCAGTCTTTTCTTTGATTGCTTTCATTTCTTGAAAGGCATTTGGCTCTATGCTATCCATCTTTCCAATGAAATGATATTGCGGAGGTAAGGGAGAAAGAAATCTCTACTTCACATACTGGCGTTAGTTCACAACTTGTGTGTGATAGTGCTATTGTTATTGAAGGTTTTCTTCATTTCTAAGAAAATGTGTTGTGTATATGATAATGTTAGTATAATATGAACAAATATTGGTGGTGTATTATTAGTTGAATTAATACGTTCACTTTTATCAATACAGAATCTTTGGCTAAAGTATGCTTTTTGTCCCTTATATTTTTTAGAGGTTTCAATGTTGTCCTTTATGTTTCAAAAGTGATCTAATATTGTCCCTAAAGCTAACACTGTTAACCCTATAGACAAAAAATGCTGACATGTCATTTAGGTGGCAGATCCAATGACACGTGGCATTCTCTCATTATCTCCGGTCCATATCCTCTCATTCTCCCTCTCTCACCCACAATTAAACTGAATTAATTATGGATAAAAGACTAACCATGACAGCTAATTGGGAAGCATACATTATAATGTTGAAGAGGATGCATATGGTTTCAACAATGGTAGAGCTCTTGTTAAGAGTATGGACCTGAGTTAGTGTGAGAAGGGTGAGAGTAGGCGATGAATATGAGTTCAAGCAGAAGGCATGAGTTCAAGCAGAAGGCAGAGAATAACCAACCTTTAACTTTTTTGTGTGTGGTCAGAGTAGATCAAGAAGAGGATAACATAGATGATCTCAACCACATAGCTTGAGACGTTGATGGTCACTACCAGCAAGCTATTTGGGTGAACTATGGGTAGGCCATACAATGTCCAAACCATGCAGTTCAACAACGTAACTAGGTATGGTGCTGTCGAGTAATGCTTTATTGATCATTTCTTCCATATTCCCACAAAAGTTGACCTGTAAATAATTCTTTCATTTATAGTCACCTTATCAACATATCCTTCGTCTTATTATTAAGTAAATAAAAATAAAAATATCATATCCTATCATATATGCAAAATAACATGCATCCTTAAAAAAGCTTTCATAATCACTCGTGTATATATTTGATTGTAAAAATACTTTTTTTATTAAAGTGAAAAAGTCAGGGATTTGAGAACTAAGTACTTAGATTGCAACTTACACTGGGGAGAGGAAGAGTAAGGCGGAGATGATGTTTCCTGAAAGCAAGAAAATAAAAAGAATTAATAAATATTGTAAAGAGTACTATTGAAAAATAAAAGAAAGTAATGAGAGGGTCAGGCACCTAAGATGCCGACGACTAGAGCTGTCTCCGGCCCGCCCCGAACCCGCCTTAACCCACCCCTCAGATGGAGCGGGGCGGCTGAAGGCACCCCAACCCGCCCCGCCCTTGGCAGGTCGCGAGTTGGCCAGCTGGCCCGCCACTTATAGTCTTTTTATATTCAATTTTGTTTTTATCTTATTTAGAGACTGTAAACCAGTGGTAAAAGTGTTATTTTGTCTTCTTAAAAACTCAAGTTTAATTCATAACAACTTGAGATTTTTTTTGACTGAAAAAGTGTGAGGGTTGGCTGGTTGGCTCGCCAACTCGCCCCCCCGTCATGTAGGAGGAGCGGGGCGAGCTAGCCCGCTATTTTGGCTAGCTGCATATCCTCAAACCCAACCTTTCCTTTTAAACCGGCTAGGAGGACCAACCCGACTGGCCCTGCCCGTTTTGATAGTTCTACCAACGACTGGTTGAGCAATATCTGCAGCAGTCATGTTTGATAGGAATGGAAGGCAACTTGGCAGAGAAAGAGTGAGAGAAGGTAACTTTTTATCTCTTTTTCATATGGCGTTACGTGTTTTTGAGCCCATCACCTGAATGATATGTCAATGTTTTTCATTTATTGGGTTAACGGTGTTAATTTTAGGGACAATACTAGATTATTTTTAAAATATAAGAGATAAAATTGAAATCTAACAAATGTAAGGGATAAAATTGAAACATTCAAAAAATATAAGAGACAAAAAGTATACTTTAGCCAATAATCTTTTTATAATCAATCTCAAATGGTTAGTTTAGTGATTAAAAAATCAAAAATTTTAAAACACGACTAATTTAGTCTCAATTAATGAATCCAAAAATATTTTTATTATAAATATAAATTTTTTTATAACATGCACATAATCTTTTTATAGTAAATTGTTGATGAAACTATATTTAAGTTTATCACTAAATTTAAGTATGACGATAAACTCAGATAAATCAATTTAATAATTAATGGAAAATTTATTTAAAAAAATGTAGATAACATTTTAATCTATTTTGAGAGTCAGCATTACTTCTGGATATACTCCCTTTGTTGTTTTTGATAATGAGCTACCCCTTTTGCTTTAGGGGGGTGATTTGCAATTTCTTGAAATAATAACATTTGGAATTTCTAATTAATTAATAGTGTAAATTTAATTTTTTTCAGGGATTAGAAAAAAAAATTGTTAAGGGTAAGGCTGCGAAGACAACCTGTAATAAACAGCGTAATGCGTTGCGCTTGGATCAAGAAACCCGAAGTCGGTGTTAGACATTGCGCCGTGCCACTGCAAGGGGAGACGCCGGGTCTCGTCATTGTTAGAGACGGTGTCGTTTCACAAGAACGTCGAGGTGATTTCCACTCAATTGATTCCTCTGGATTTTCTTGGCCTGCTAGTACTCCTTCCTTTTCACAAATACTCACTCATTCTCATGCGTTATCTTCCTCGCAACCTCCCAATGAGACAGCACAAGCTATCGTCTTTCAGCAATAATAGGCGACCCACGATTCTGTATCTGGTGTCTGCTGTTGCATTCTTCTCGCTTCTAGTTTTCGCTATCCAATCCTCTTTCTTCGCAGGTAATCACAGATGATTGATCAATTGAACCCGTAGCTGACCCATAACTAGTTGGTCCCTTAATTATATTTCTTGTTCCTCATCTTCAGGGTCTCTGAAAGCAGATCGCAACAGAGAAACAATTCGTCTATTGTCTGATTTTCAGTCCAGTGTTCAGCAATGTGTGGTGCGCACAGATTTCTGTTCCCATTTCCTTAAAAACTTGCCTTCTTTTTCTCTCTACTTTATAGCTTTTAAGTACTTTTTTTTTCTTTGATTTATTCAACATTTCTACTTTAATTTGCTTCCATGTTCAAGTTGGTTTATGTTAGATCTGAATTTTACTTTAGTGTCACGTTTCCTTCCCCAAATGCGTTTGGATCAACTGACCATTATGTCAAGAAATTAGTTTGTGCAGCTGATTCAGAACTCAATAAATTTTCTTCTTTAGAATGATTGGCTCCGTTTGCTATCACTTGTTCAGTCCAGCATAGTATGTTTACATGGGTAACGATCTGTGATTTTTTAAGTTATAGAGGCCTTGTTGTACTTGAGGAGAGTGTGCTAATCTCTGAAAGTTCTAGATTACCTGTGTATTTAGTAATGCTGTCATTTTCATATTAAAAAAATGGAATTGTTGAGTATTCTGCCAATCCATGCTAAGCTTGGATTGAATGCAGGCAAAGAGGGGGCTTGGACTCACTGCACATATTATTGACCACTGCAATTTGATCCTTAAATTCCCTGAAGGAACTAACAGCACCTGGGTCTGTCTATGTCTCCCCTGACCCCTCTTTTTGATTCAATTTTCAGTATTAGCACTGTGCTGATTGTTTCTTTTTTATTAATCACAGTACAATGAGCAGTTTAAAATCTATGAGCCTTTGGAGTACAAGTATGATGTGTGTGAGGCAATTCTATTGTGGGAACAGGTAGATTGTCATCCTTTTTCTCCCTTGTTGAAGTTGTATTTTCAAGATGGTATCTGTACTGACATGTTGAGGTATTGCAGTACCGTAATATGACTACAGTGTTGACCCGAGAATATCTAGATTCTCGCCCTGATGGTTGGTTAGAATATGCAGCAAAAAGGATAGCACAATTGTATGGCCTATGAAACATTACTTCTCCTGTTTATTCTTGTCATTTCTTATAGGGTTGTGTTTAGATTGTTTGGTCTGATCTTATCATTATGAAGCAAGTTTATTTACCAATTGTCTTTTTCTTTTCCTATTCCCTCTTTTTAGGGGGGCAGATAAGTGCCATAATAGGACTCTCTGTGAAGAACACCTCAATATATTATTACCATCAAAACCCCCCTTTCATCCACGGCAGTTCCGCACTTGTGCTGTTGTTGGGAATTCTGGAGATCTTCTGAAGACAGAATTTGGGAAAGAAATTGATAGTCATGAGGCAGTTTTTCGAGACAATGAGGCCCCAGTTAATGAGGTAAACCTATCAATTTCCCAACAAGGATTTTCAATTTTATATCTATTAAATACTTTTTTTTCTTATAACTCATGCATTACAAGTGATATTCTTTGACAAAGCATAGATTCTCTTAGTGATTTATTATTTATTTAATTATTTCTTTTAAAACAGAGATTTTCATTGTCTTGATATAGATGAAACTGAGCACCTCCTATTTCTACTCATCATTTTTTTCACCTTCCTTTAAGATGCCAAACAGACATACAGTGATCTTGAGCATAAAGTGCATTTATTCTACTGTCTATAATTGAGGATCTACCTAGTCAAACAAATTTATCAAGTACTTACTTTGGCTCTTTATGAATTGTATAGAAATATGCCAAGTACGTTGGTCTTAAGAGGGATTTTCGTCTAGTTGTAAGGGGTGCTGCTCGTAACATGGTCCCTATTCTCAATGGGTCTGGTAAGTTATTATTCATGAAGATATCTAAAAAATAATCCTAAACTTTGATTGAAGCCTAGCAGTCAAAAGTTTTGGTCACATATATTAATTTGAAATTTTATTCAAAATCCCTGTGTCATTTGCAAATAGCTACTATCAAATCTAACCGTACTTCTCGTTGCCCTGATTGATCATTTGCGTCTTTATTTTCTTTAATTATATATTTTATATATATTATCTTTATTTGAACCTTGTTAGGATATATAAAATGATTTCTTTTGTTTTGTTCAGATTTATTGAGAACTGTGTTTTCCCTAACTCTCTTGCAATCTTATATTCCTATCACTAAAACCCTTGACATCTTTATGTTTCCCATTGACCCTTTTTTATTATCCAACTTGAAATATCACTTCTGCATGGTTGGTTTCCAAGAACATGGTCCAGACTTGTCTTTCTCTCGTTTTACTCTTTTTTCAGATTATTGGTATTTTTAGTTAATGTCCATACTTATTACCTTTTCATAACTCATTTGCTTGTTAGACCCACATTTGGTTCTTGTTAAGTTTTGACCTTTTTCTTAAAATTTCTGCATTATCGTATGGTCTCCATCTACATTTTTCAACTGTACACAGCCTTCTATGATATATCCTGCTCTTTTCACGAATGGTTTATTTTTTATTTTTCTAAAGTGTTTATTAAGTTTGAATTCTTATACTCAATTGAGAGATCAATAGTAGTTTTAGAATGTAATGGTTATTTTGATCACATTATACATGTTTAATAGTATCGGTTTAGGAACAAATGGTTGAATATTACATTTAAAAAACTCATATTTTACAGTCATGGTTGACCGAATTGGCATTATAGTAAACTAGCGTATAAACCCCATGGAATAACTTTTTTTAAGAAAAAGCTATGGTAATTAAAATTATAAATATGACAAAATTAAAATAATGTGTTTAAATAATGATAAAAATTTTAAACCATATCTCTGGACGAAAGAGATAAGGATTATGGACATAGAGATGGACTCTTCAACTGCAGGAAGAAGAGAATTATTTAATGCTTAGGCAGTTGGTGTAATTATCCAGCTTAGATTTATTGGAATTAACTGGTAGAAACTGCTCATGACGAGAAAACCCAAGGACTAGAGATCTACTCCTCTAATATACTATCAGATTTTAATCCTGCTTTTTATTAAATCTGTTAGTGCATGGCATACAACTAAATGAGAGGATTACTTTTCTTTCTTTTCAGATGATGAGGTACTCATAATTAAAAGTCTGACACATAGAGAAATCAATGCAGTGATAAAGGTGAAAATCTGCTCTTCTTGAAAAGTGATTTATCTAATGCTTTTGGCATATAAACTCATTACAGCCAGCAGCAACTGGATGCTTCCTTGAATGAATTTATCTTTTGAGCTACTTCTTGTGGCAGACTATTCCAAATCCAGTCTATCTCTTCCAAGGTATAGTTCTACGTCGAGGTGCCAAAGGAACCGGAATGAAATCTATAGAGTTAGCGCTCTCCATGTGTGATGTTGTTGACATATATGGTTTCACTGTTGATCCAGGATACACAGAATGGTTGGTTTCTTTCTTTGTACTTTTTGGATTTTAGTTCGGTTCAAGCTATAGCTAACTGCTTATATTCTTGGTTCATGCATCTCATTCTTTTTTTTCTTGGATAAAATAATTTTATTAGCGAGAATGAAGCATTGGATAAGATATCTTGAACTTTGTCATTTCTTTCTCTCTAATTGAATAGATTCCTATACCGATTCACCAGGTCTTTATCTTATTTGCATGCGGGACTGTGATGCTGGTTACTTTTTCTCATCTTCTTGCCTTCCATTATTTTTGTTGTAGGACAAGATACTTCTCTACTCCCAGGAAGGGACACAATCCACTTCAAGGAAGGGCATACTACCAGCTTCTAGAATGCCTTGGGGTATTTATATTAATTATATTTTTTCTCAAAATAATACCTTGCGTGTGTTTTTTTAATGTGTTTTGACGTTAGGTTTTATTGTCAGGTAATCAGGATCCATTCTCCCATGAGATCTAAGAGGAGGCAAGATTGGTCAGATGTGCCAAGTCGAGAATTGATAAGACAAGCTCATGCAGCAGCTTTGAGCTTCAAGAGGAGCCAAGCTGGTCGGACAGGTGATTTGGGGCAGTTTGGCAGTTGTAAGGTATGGGGAAATGTGGACCCAGACAAAAGTGGACCTGTCTCAGGATCTCTAGACATGAGTGATACCAGGAAGTATTCAAATCATAGTAAATGGGAAGTCATGCCTCTTGAGAGTTTGAGAAAAGCAGCACAGGATCACTATCACCAGATGCAAGGGGTCTCTCTATATAAAATGGATGGCAATAAGTTGGAAGATCTAGTGTGTGTGAGACATTCCTTAAAATCTGAGGTGTAAACGGTGTTCTTTTTGCTGTCTATTCTTATTCTCCGATCATGCCCAACAGTCTTTCCAATGGAGTATGGAATGAAATGGGCTTCTCAGGACTGACTTATAGTATGTGCTGTAGCTCCTCAACAGTTTCTCATTTCCAACAAATGTTGCGGCTATGAGAGCGGAATGAATCTCGACTCTGTCAAACGTTGTCAATATGCATAATTTCATTCCTCAGGACGATTTATACTTGGCGATTCATGGTAGGGATGTAGAAATCACAATATAGAAATTTTGATTATAGAGATTTGTTGTTCCCATTTTCACAGGTTTGAAAAAGACAGTCGATGGTATGAATAGATATTCCATTATTATCATATTAAAATGTATTGGTCGGTTGAACAAGTATATGTAAAATCAAGTTTTTTTTGTTTTGTTTGAAGATGATGGTCGAATGTATTTGGAACTGGTTTTTACATTATTTGTAGTATTTGCCTATTTGGTCGCTAATCCTTCTTACTCGACTTTCTTTGGAATACTCCCAAGGTATGGGAGACAAATCAACCTGGATATTTTAAAATGAATGAGGTTAGCAATATATATCAAAATTATTCGTTTTTTTATTTAACAAATTAAATATTTCGAAAGAACTAGTTTTTAATATAATATCAGAACTTTCATTGTCCAATGAAGGAGTTTGATCAAGTTATTATCTTCTTTTTTACATTAAAATTAATTTTAACACAAAATATGATATAGTTTTGTGATTTGTCCAAGTATCAACTAAATAAGTCCAAAGTTTCATAAATATCTTGCAACTGATGGAACCCGCGGAAGCACGACGTTCCCAGAGAGAAAAAGGAACCTTATCCAGAGCAATAATATCTCACTCCATTGGAAGGAACCTATTCTATAAAGTGGAAGCTCAGTTCCTCCAAAGATTTAAGCCCAAAGTTCACTAATATTATCAAAATGCAGACAGCTCTAACCTTTTCCCCAAACCTTGTTCCTTTAACAGTACCTTCAAAGAACACCTCTCCGGTGACCCGCTTTCCTCCCAAAATAACCGGCTCCCTTCCTTCCCCACGTTCCGCTGCAATCAAAGCTGCAAACGTGAGCTATGACACTTCCACAGTTGATTACAACTCTGTGATATCGTAATCCATCTCAGTTACCTTATTTCTTACTTTTCACTTCAAGTAGTGAAGTGTTTTGTTTCACGTTCAGATAATTGTTTTTACCAGAGAACATTCCCATACCCTGGAGATAATTCGTCCGTTATTAACATTTACATGTGTTTGCTTTGTTATTCAGGGTGTTTCCAGCAGAAGCGTGCGAAACTGTTGGCGGGGAAGCCTGTTTGGCAGACATATACCCTGAAGTGAGGCTGCAGCCAGAGCCCAGTAACGACACACCACGAATTGCTTCAGAGAACGTTGAGAGAGAGTATCTTGAATATAATGAGGCAAAGACGTAAGATCTCATATAACTACAAAGTACTTAACTACTGAATATGAATTCTGTGTAGGCATTACAGTCTAATATGGATATATTTATGTTTTTGCAGGGTTTTCCGAGGAGAGGCTTGTGATGATCTTGGAGGAAAATTCTGTGACCGTGAGTATCAGAGGGGTGTCTACTAGAGAGAAAAAAGCCTTTCTTATTGCCATGAGTCCATGACTACATTTTCAGTCATCAGTAATTGGAGTAATGGTTGTATATAGGATAGACCTCTCCTTAGACTATGTTTAATTTTCGATATAATGGGATCATACACTTTATATTTGTAAGTTCTTGCTTTACTTATGGCTATGATGATATATTACACTTTCAGTTTGTAAGTTTTTGTTCAAGATGGCTTTCTTGTTGATAACTACGAAAAAAAAATCCAACCTTAACGGGAGCTCAAAATAAAGGAAGTGGGATGATCAACAATGAGGGAAGGAGGGGGGTGGGGGACCCAAATGGTGGACACCCCCTGTTTCGAGTGAACCGAAAAATTACCAAATATGAAACTTGAAAGAGATTAAACATGATCTGCCTTGGAGGCCAGTTCTTTGGTTCATGAGCTTACAGAAATTTAAATATAAAATTTTTTGTATACCACTCAAATTTCTCATCATTAAACTACATTAAATGGCTTATTTCACTTTTCTTAACAAGTGATTATGATGTGACAAATCACAGTGGTACCAAACAATGTAACTTATTGCTGGAATAGCATGTCATGAGTGGTATAAGGAAGATAGATGACATGGCAGAGCAAATCGAGAAAGAAGGGTACAAAACCAATGCGGACGAGGAATTCAAGATGAGAGTTTCTTCAATATCAGTGAACCATTGTCATTGCGTTTGCCTTAATCAACACACCAAAGGGGTCACCTGTGCTGAAGTGATGAATAATCTTCACTCCATCCTTGTAGTGACAGCCACGCTGCCATCAAAGCGATCTCCAAGATAGTTGATCGGGAAATCAAAGTCAGGAATTCAAGTAAATTCCTTTCTTTCAGAGATGGAATTTGCTTGTCTGATAGGCTTTGTTCAATTGAAAAAATAACTGGTTTCTCTTGCAAAAGCAAAAAAATCTTGGACCGAGTTCTTTTGAAGGGTCAAGGTCATATATAACTATCTCATTCGTACCATTATTACGAATGGCCAGATAAAAAACTTGGCGAAACAGAGACTATATTAGTATGCTATTACGTCTCACCCAACTGTTCCATGGTATATTCGATTTATCTGGATTCCTTAAACTTTTATTTGATTTTAGGAGCTTTAACCAGCTTATCGGATTCTTGGCTTCAAATTTCACACTAACAAGCGTACGTCACATCTTCAATGGACAATTCCATTTTTCGCCAGAGAATTTCCAAGCAGCAACCGGTCTCTCGAGTTATTGGAATTACAAAGAATATTAACTTCGTGCAAAATCTTCTTCAAATACACCCTTTTAATCAAAGCCCATAACTATATATTTCAGCAGTCAGGAACCATAGGATCCATATCAGTACCCCAAACAAAAACCTTTCGTTTATGAAATAAAAACAGGATAAGAAACCCAATATGTTGGATTCAAAGACTATGAAAGAAAGATATTACATTTGATTCATCAAAAGTAAAACTAGAGGGTAAAACAAGCAGGCTACTTCTTGAGCATATCGTCAGGAACAATTTTAAGTTGCTTCCTCTGCTTAGACTTGGCAATCTTCTTCAATGTCTTGGGATTAGTAATCTTCTGGAACTTAGTGCCAGATTTCAAAATATTCTCCTTCTTCTTCTTCTCCCTCTCCTCCCTCTTCTTCCTCTTCTCGACCTTATTCAACCTAATCTCTTCCTTTAACTCCGTCATCCTCTCCTTGTACGCCCTCTTAATCTGCTTCTCCTTCTCCCTCTGCTCAAAGGTCGTGCCTTTCCGGGTCACCTGAACCGCCGACGCTCTATGCTTCTTGGGCTGCTTCCACTTCCGACCCGAAACCTTCCCTGCTATTACGCCGTCGTAACTGGGCTTCCCGAACACGGGCTTGTTGGGGTCATCTGCAGACGGCATGGCTGATCTCTTCGCCGGAGGAGGACAAGCACCGTCGATGTCCATAAACGCACCGCCGGCATCGTTGTTGTCACCGTCATCAGTGTCCTTGTTCGTTTGGGCCTCCCTTTTGCGCTTGTAGGTTTTGCCGCCGAAACCCTCGTCGAGACACCGAAAGTCTATTGTGCAAGCCATGACAGTGTTGTGCGGAGCAGTCCTAAACCCTAAAGCATTCGGGTTTATTAAGGGTCGTGAAAAGTTGGGTTTATATACGATATGGATTTCACGGGCTCTGTCGGTAGTCTACTTGACCAATTCACCTTCACAATGTATGGCTTGTTTGCTTTTTGACTTCTTTTTTCTTGCTGTATATTGTATTTGGGCCTCGGGGATACCTTTATTTTTTGTGGTTTTTTTTTTAATTAATAGAGTCTCCAATATTTTTTTTATTTTTTTAAATTTTTTCACTTTAAATACTATTCATTCAACACTAGATTTTAGACTTACATTTTTGTTAGTAAAATATTTTTAAAAAATTCAAAAAAATTTTTAAAAAATGATATAAAAAATATTTCATTAATTTAAGAAAAAAAAATTAATGGTATAAAAAGTAAGTGTGATTATATTCCTATAACCCAAAATAAAACTGTAGAAAAACAAGCACCATTATATTATTTCTCAAAAAAGATAATGTTGCCAAAAAAGTAGAATAAAATGAATTCACTATTTATAGAAAATTTGTATATAAATCAAAATTTGTTACATTCTACAATTTAAATGATAGAATTCTAACTTGAGGAAGATTTGTGCCTTGCATGTATTAAGGCGATGTATAATAATTTTTTATCATTAATAGAAATGGAGAAAAGCCCATTAGCTCCTAGGAGCTTGAGATTTCAGAACTGATCTTCAACTTCTATTGACCCGAAAAAAAAAATTCAACTTCAAAGCCCCTTCGAGCCATTGTTTAGAAGATCAAAGCTCCAAGATTTTCATTTCCACATCTTTATGTTACATCTGCAAGTCCCACTAGAGGCAAATTGGAGACTTACACTTCCTCTTGGCGTTACATCTGCAAAGGGAAGTGACCTGTGTTAAACCTGAAACATCGAAATGATTGACTATTAATTGCACAAAATCATGGCCTTTAAGTTCGAATTGAAAATTTGTTGTTGTTTTGTATTTGAATAATCACATTTCCTTTCATTAAGTTATTAGGTTCTATTTTCAGATCAAATCCAATTTGCATGGTCTTAATCTGAAGGTACATGGCACTTTGCATAATATGCACACGGTTAACTTGCTTGTTTCAAGACCTTGAAAGACCAAGAAAAACTAACGTCTTCAATTTTTATTACTTTTTTTAGTGAATATTTTATATTATTTTTTATAATAGTTGTGTGTGTATATATAGTGTTGCATATTATTAACATCCCAATATACAGTACTTATAAGAGTTTAAATATCTAGGAGTATTTGTTAGCTTGAATTGATCTGCGAAGTCATTCAACCCACATATATTGAGTTAATTTGAGTTGAGTTTGCAAATTGATTCGAATTAAATTTTTTTCAACCTGTTGTTATTGTTCAAGTTGGGGGTTAAAATTTTTCAACCCACATCCCCTCCCCCACTCCACTCTACACTCTTCGGCCACCAACCCCAACCCCAACCCCAGACCCTCTTCAACCCACGCCCCCACCTCCTTTTACTTAACCTTTTCATTCCCGTCTCTACCCATGTCACCTCATCTCCAAAGTTAGTCTGCAACGGTAGATTCTAATCTTTTTCTGAGTTTAATTTTTTTATATTTCAAGCCCCGCAAACCCATGAGTGATAATTTTTTTCATAATCAACCCACACCAAAATGTACAAATTGGAAAAGTTATTCCAACTGACTCAACCCATGAACACCCATACAAATATCCAAGATTTGAGATTTTTTTCCATTCAAGATTTGAAGTTTTGAACATTACCTCGAAAGTATTCCACAATCCACATTACAATATCCAAATATAATACTAACTTACCCAACACTAACATTTTATATAGATATCCAAAATTTCTGATATTACATACTACACATGTTAATTCCAATGTCTAAATATAATCCTAACATAACCAACAGAAACATTTTATTTAGCTATCCAAAATTTCTGATACTTGAGAACTTGAATTCTCCACTTTGGCTGAATGACTTCATCACACAAGAACTTCATTGAAGTCATTTCCCAAATTCGCAATGATTCAGATCCATCTCAACGAAATGAAGACTGAGAGCTTCTTGCATGAGATTCCATCCAAATATATAGTATATAATTAGTTGCAGCTGGTCAACTCCTTTGGAGGCCGCTAACAAAGAATACAGATGTCTACTCTAACAATACCAAAACTAATATGGTGTACACACATGCTTGGCTCATTCCTACTGACCATGCTACATCTCAACCCCAACACAAAGGCAGAAAAGATTGAAAATGCTGGGTTGAAAATGATATAAGTAATTCAAGAGTGGAGTACATCACTACAACAAAGAAATTGAGGCCCCCAAGTGTTTCTATGATTATGTAGGAACAGAACCATTTCCAGATCCATATTCTTTCTCTAACTCAGAAAGCTCACTCTCAAAGAAGGCTGAGTGAAGAGCCCTAACACACTGCTCTGCTTCACTGTCATTTACAACCAACGAGATATTCACCTGGCAGTAAATAAAACAGGAATAATCAGAAACTCACAAATAAATGGAAGCTTTAGAGTCTTGACTCGTATAGGAATGCCCCTACTTCATAGTCATACTGAAGGTTTTGATATACCAAAGCCCCAAGAGTAGAAAGCAAAAATAAATAAATTAGTTATAATAAAATGTGAATAAGAGAATTTCATGCTATCATTAATACTAATTATTAGTGTTCCCCCTTTCCAAAATTATATGTTTATGTGGATGTAAGCATGCTTGCACTCATTAATATAATTAGCCAAATATTCCAAGGTGTCTGATAGATCTTACATTACTTAACATATGTCAAATGTCCAATAAGGACACATGCAAACCTTCAGTTGTCTGGAATGAAAAGACCAATAAATTCCTAAAAGCACATACAATGGAGAATAATATGAAGTTGATCAGGCTGATACCTTAGATGCACCCTGGGAGATCATCTGAACAGTGACCCCAAGGGTTCGAAGAACATGAAATGCCTGCAATAACACACCAATCAGTAATTACTAGAATCAGTTGAAAGAGCTAAACAGAGACTGGTTACAGAAGAATACAAGCTTCCAAGTAGATATGCCCGAAAAACACAGTATACAAGCTGTAGATTTTATTCCAACACACTGATTCGACGGTACCACAGGGTCCTCAGGGAAGAAGAATAGTACTCTCAACAAAAAGATATAACCCAAGTATATAGCAATAGGATCGGAGGCAGCGGCCCATATTAAAAAGAAAAGCAATTAAAACTCGAAATATCAAAACAAAACTTAAGGATTTAGGAAACTATATTTATATTGAAATAGAGAAACATAATAGACAACCTTCTCCAATATCAGCGATGACCTCTGAACATTTCCAATGAGAGAAATGATAGATCTATTCTGTAGGAGATTTACCACAGCAATTTTCTCCAGTTCTTCAACAACATAGTCAAGTTCCTGCTCGAAGAAGATAAAGCATGACAGCCAATTAGATTTATGTAATGGCTGGAATATAGAAATCCCAGACAGGGCAATATATGACTTATTCATTGAAGAAGCATGTATTTAAGTGAAAATACAGGGGACCTCCAGCAGATATCTAACAAGGCCATCACGGATAGTCGAAGAAAGGAAATTTCAAATACTACAATAATGTAATAAATCATCAACAAAATTATAAAAGGAACATATTCTCTTACACTTGCCTGCTGAATTAGTTCTCTGCTCCATAGCTTCGATGGATCCAATGTCAAGGAAATACTTACTTCACTTGTAGCTACAACATCTACTGATATGCCTAAATCCTCAAAGATTGAAAAGACCTGCATAGATATGGAAGTTTGAAGAATGGAAGGGATTCAATCACTAGGAAGACAGGTATACCAGGCATTAGCTTTCTCACCTTAGCAAGGAAGCCATACTGACCAAGCATGCGAGTGCTTACGATATCCAACATAGTCACATTACGTTTCAGAACAATGCTAGTTAATACTGCCTGCAGGTGGACAAAGGAGGACTTAACAATGTCTATAGTCTTCTATGAAAACGGTATTTATTATATATGCCAGGATACAATTGCTACAAAACCTTGCTCATATCTCTTTTCTTGGCAATGAGAGTACCCGGAGCTTTAGGGTTATAAGAATTTTTAACCCTAACTGGAATATCACCTTCTCTAGCAGGTCTCATAGACTGTGGATGCAGGACCTGCAAAAAGACCAAAAGAGAAATTATTTACAATTTGATACCAAATCGTGGTGATATTCCACAACTCAGGTCCTATCTATTGGACACCCAACAATCACACTTCTCACAACACCACAACAGGTGATCAAATCCCTTACAATAAGCTAAAAAACAAATTAGGTAAACAACACAGAAACATTGATCGATACAAAGAGTCTAATGTATTCTTTTATTAACAATCTGATACCAAATCACTGGTAAAAAGAAGGTAATAAAAAGCATCAAGCATAAAACAGAGATCTCAATTCAACATTTTTCTGGAGATGAGGCTTCAATCCTATATTCCCAGGTAGTTCCATTTCATGTCAAACAACAGTAATATGGGTAGTATTACATGACTAGCAGCAACGTAAATATCACTCAAGCAGATTGACATTGCGGCAAAGAGAAGCATGATTCAACACGAAAGCAGAACCAAGAATGCAAGCTAGAATCTGAAATTCTGTTTGCCCACAAGAGAGATGGTGTATGGCATATCAACAGAACTTGGTAGGCTAATATGATGATACCTGAGCACCAAAGTAAGCAAGTTCTGCGGCCTCATCAAATGTCAAATACGGGACAGGTTCTGCTTGCGGGCATAGATTTGGATCACAGGTCAGAACACCATCAACATCTTTCCATACCTGTTCAAAGGATTGAAATCAGCTTTGTTTCTATTTTGCCTCCATTTAATCTTGAACAGGCTAAAATAATATGCAGAAAATTTTGCAGCATTTTGTGCTAATAATTCATAGACTTTGAAGTCAACCCGTTGCTTTCCCTACTAAATTTATCAATCTCAACATCTATCAAATCATTCAATGTACAAAGCTAGTCTATTGATGAGCTTTTAATATCCAAAGCTAGGTGTCTATATACTAACCTGGATCTCAGGCAAGCCTAGTGCTTTCCCAATTGTTGTTGCTGTCAAATCACTGCCCCCTCTACCCAGTGTTGTCACTGCACATGATTTCCGGGCCTGCAAGAATAAATAAAAATTACACCATTTTTGTAATTTGAGATTTTCTCAATTTAGCGAAGTAAACATCTGGAGAAAATAAAAGGTGAGAAAAGTCAGGCATCATAAAGACCTTTCCAAGGAAGCCTGTAACAATTGGAATTGCAGGATCTGAAACCCAATCACCTTGTAACCTCTTTGCAACAGCTGGATAAGTTGCTTCCAAAATGTCCGCATTTGTGAAGTCATCAGTTGTTATAAATCCAATCTCAAATGCATCGTACTGCCAGACATTAAATTATCAAGAAATCACTAAGGTGATGAACCACAAATCAAAAGCTTAAGAATTTATCCAGAGTTGTACTATCTTCATTAGAAAATCAGGAAAACATACTTGGCAGGCCTTGATACCCATTTTATTAAGATATGCGGCAAAGATCCTAGTAGACATGCATTCTCCAAATGAAACTAAATAGTCTTGAGTCCGTAGAGTCAACTCTTTCATCATAGAAATCCCCTTCAGAAGTTGCTCCAATTCTTCTAGATGCTCTGGAATTGTTTCAACAAGTAGATACGAGGACAAACATATGAAAATTATTTGAACAGCCATATTGAGAAGAGAGTAAAAAAAATATATGGTAGAATTGGTTCAATCCATGAGTTGACAAAATAAAATGAAGAATTTGCAGCAATTATAATTTAATAAAACACAAGGCATGATTAAGGTTACAATAAAAACCAAAAACTAGTTGAGAGTTTAGCTTATTCTTGGCTTAAGAGATGTCTAGTGAAACCAGGACTTTCAGCTACCCTTCTAATATTTCTCTTCTCATATAAATTATATCATTTATCTGCTGCATAATCTGACATGAGTTACTGAATAAAACCAGCAGATTAAAAATATTTGTAAAACAAATAGAGGTTACAATCTTATATATGCAATTGACCATCACTATTGAAGGTTGAGAGTTAATATCAAATATCTGTAATCCATAAACGTCAGTAGTTGATTCATTCTCCTCTCACTACATAACCGTAGGCAATACTATGATCTGTTATTTTCCATAAAATTTTATTTTCTTCTAAATTTATGTAATGAGCTATTATTTCATCATGGGGGTGTATGACACAACAAGCTCAAACTATGGCAGACCCATTCTCTCCTGTGACAACAATCACAGTTATGGTATTACCCTATTAGGTACACATTTTCATCTCACTCATATGAGGACCAAATTTATAGTCTCATATGTAACTATGCAAACTAATGCATAAGCAATTTAATGGCTGCTCCTGGTTAAGAAGATAACTGGCAGTCCTGAGGCCAATAAAAGCAGGGTTGCTACCGCCATACAACTTACTTGGCATCTTCAATTTGAAGGCGGTCATACAAGAGAAAGCTCTTGAATTTAGTAAAACACTTCAGGATACGTTCATAAAGACTTGAATGCAAATATCATAATTTTTTTTTTTTTTGGATAGAAGCAAATATAGTAATTCTCAATGAAATACAATTACAGAATCAAATGAACAGTATAAGTATGCAAGAATACCATACACCTAATGGTGCCACACTTAATGCACGGACAGAATTTTCCTGTTGAATTGATCTTATATGAATGTTTTAATTTAAAAGAAGTAATAGATATTCAAATTACGCAATCAAACGAAACAATTGATCTAGCATGGAAGATGGTAACTCACTTGCAATAACAGACCTGTCCACTTCAAGTTCATCAACAGTCCTGAATAAAATAAGAACACACAATGAGGATGTATTAGTCAATTAGAAAGTGCTTTTGTTTTTAACATTTTCATTACACATAGAAAGGCAAAAAGAAAACTCATTGCTCTTGCCTGAGATGCAGGTCTTTTATAAAGCTCAGCTCATCAATACCAGATACATTTGTAACACCACAACTTACAGCTTTTTCCCCAGCCTAACAAACAAAAAGCCAATTTCTTTACGAAGGTTTCTTGACTAGCCAAAAAGAGAAAGAATAATGACGTGAAACAAAATGGACAAGTATACCAGTAAAAGTTTGTTAGTTGTCTTCCCCATCGCAGAGAGAACAATTATAGGCCTCTCTTCTGGAAAGCTTAGTATAAGGCTAGCAACCTCTCTCATCCTGTCAGCAGTAGCCACCGATGAGCCACCAAACTTCATGACACAAGTGAATTGTTTCTCGGCTTCACTAAAGTTCCCAATCCCAGTCTCATTCTTCTCAAGCATATCATTATTAACTGCCTTGCAGCTGACATTGAATGCCACTTTTTTATGTGTAACTCTTCCTTTACAGCATAACCCAGAAACAGGAGCAATAGGTGCTGCAAAACCAATTCGTTGTGGCAACAGAGGTTGGCGCTGCAAACTTCTCCTCGACGTCACAGGGAAGGTATTTCTAATACCACGAAGCCGCAACACGCTAGCCATACTTATTTCACTTGGGGGAAGCGAAGCGCTGAGCTTGTAAATGGCTTATTCCAATAAGTTATTTCGACAAATAACACAAATGCCAAAGAACTCTCAATGATCTGTATCAGTCATTTAGTCAAATGCTTCAACTTCTTAAAGCTCGATCTGCAAATTACCAATAACTTATTTGAGTCACAATATCGTAAACGTTTGCAGATTACTCATTATTATAAGGACAAACAATTTTTTGTATGTATGTCCCTCCATTTCAGCTAAAGAAACACACATAAGAACCCAGAAACGAAGCATTCATAGAAATTAAAAAAGAATATACCTTGTAAGAAAGAGCTTCGGAAGGTGGGAATGTACGGGTGGGTTCTTCAAAAGAAGCTCCAAATATAGAGAAATGAATAAACGTTAGGGTTTTGGTACACTAGAGTTCCTTCGGAGAGAGAACAAAAGACTCTGGTGTGGTCGTTTCAACTTTGAACGCGAGCTTCCAAGCTCTGAAGGAATGCCAAGAAGGCGGCTCCCGCCTCGGCGGCTCTCCACTTCTCAAAAGTCCAACAGAAAAGAGCCAAAACGTGTTTCTAGTTCTACTTTCTAATTTGTAAATTTAGTATCTTTTTTTGTGGGGCCTGAAAGCCCTCCCCAGGTTTCAGTTGAAAGTCGAAACAAACGGCGAAGAATGAATCTGGTATTATAAGTACCATAGTTTTATATTTAAACTACGGCAAATTTTTAATAGTGAAATAAAATGTATTAATATTAACACTATTATTAATGAACATATAAATTTAAATATTTTTATTCAATAATTAATATTATTATTAACTAAATAAGATATCCTATATTATTAGTACCATAGTTTTTCTTAAATCAATAAGGAGTGCCTTAAAATTAACATAGTAGGTATAAGCGTGGAAAATACTATTTAGCCGTTTGGATGGGATTAATTTAAAAAAAAGTTACTTTTTTTATAAAAATAAGTGATTATTTTTAAAAAATATGTGATGCAAATTAAAAAAAAGTGATTATTTTAAAAATAAGCAAAAAACTTACTTTTCAGATAAGCAACAAATATGATGCTTAAAAAATAATCAGGTCCAATAGAAGAGAGAGAAAAATTTTTAAATACATATATCCCTAAAAGA
>JASKGM010000013.1:7782742-7794133 GCA_034509205.1 Ceratonia siliqua | reverse complement strand
GAAAACAATATTAAAAAGTTTTAAATAAATTATTAGGATGTCTGTATTTTTACACGGTGTTTTTTAATCTTGACTCTCAAATTCTATTTGGTACATATGACACTATACTTTTAACATGGAGTCAGAGACATTAAGTAGGAATTTGGATATCGGGAGATGCAATATAAGAATGTAGTGTCTTATTATACCCTTGAATAATTATCTAATTTTTTAAAAATGAAACCAAACACCACTTAAAATTTTTAAAGTTAGCATGGATTATGTACATAATTAGTCATATGCAAAATATAGATCCTACTGTCCATCAACATATACTATCCATTTTCTCTTTCTCTTATTTATCATAATGATTCAAAATAAATAAATTACCACAATTTCTTAATCGATAATATTATTTGATAAGAAGAGATCCGTTTCCACATATACTATATATTTAACTACATATTCGGAATAAGGGAGGGGTATATTTAACTAGTATAGGCAGTCCAGCCACATCTATTTTGGGCTCGTGGTATATTTTTGAGTTGGGCTCAGGAATCCATAATACGTCAAAAAAAAGACCAGTTTTTTCTTTTTTTGTTTCTTTCAAATGGGAGTTGGGCAGCTTCAGTTAGGGTTCAACTCCAAGTTCGGTCACAGGTCAAATGTTATAACTTAAAACCCTTCAAACCGTTCTGCTCTTCCATCACTGTTTTTTCTTCTCGGAATCGTAATTTTTGTTCTCCGGTGTACCTAGCCGATTGCACCGACTTGTTATCAGTAGGACCCTACATCAGCTCCTACTCAGCAACCCCATCAATCTCGCGGAGTAGGAGACGATGAGCAGTTGGAAAAGTCTTCTTCTACGAATCGGCGACAAGTGCTCCGAATATGGAGCCGCCACCGACTTCAAAGACCACATTGTTCGTAACATTCTCTCTCTTGCTTCTCCCCGTTTTCCTTTTTATTTCGTAAATGATACTTTCGCTGCATGAGCACGTGACTAATAGTATTTGTATTTCTTTTCAATTTCCAGGAAACCTGTTTTGGCGCCCTTCGGCGAGAGCTGGAGCACTATGAGACTGACATTTTGCAAGTAAAGCTCGCTTAATTTTTTTCTAGTTTTCTGTTTACTCCAAAATTGTATGATAGATGCATACTTTGAGGCTACAATGAATTGTTAGGTGAAAACTTTGGAGTTTTCTTTTCTTTCAGCTTTGACCGATTAACAAAGATGGTTACTTATGGGTACTGCTGAGACCTGAAAGGGGTATAATGCTTGGAAATGAAAAATACCCCTAATGTTTGTAGATTTCTTTCTTGTTACTGGACCATTTAAAATGCCTTGAATCTGCTTTCTTAGCTCTGAGTGGTGTAGTACTGAGCCGAAGCCAGGGAAAATCATAGTTGTTGCCAAGGCGTTGCTATTTTTAAAGAGCGCAATGTGGCGCGCGCCACATGCGCCATGGTGCGCCATGTGCTCCATATGAAAGGGAGCCTAATATAGGTCCCTTTCATCAAGGTTTTGGGAAACTGTAATCCTCTCCTTTTCCCCCCCTCTTAAACTGTGGATTTCTATTGGTGATTTTGGGAAAACTATTGTAGAGCAATTAGCTGGATTTGTTGTCTGTTTTGGGACAAGCAATTGAACAAATGCTGGATTTGTTTTCTGTTTTGGGTGAGTTGTTTTCTGTTTTGCAGAGAAGTTTGTCCTCCTAACCAATTATAGCATGTGAAGGCCTAAAAGCTTTAGATGATTGCTGGAACCTCAGAAAAAGTAGGGTGTATCACGCTATGTTGTATTTATTGTATACCATTAAGGAAAAATGTTTTCTTACTCTAGGTGGTCATTTGCTTTCAATGGAATATGTGGGACTGGAAATTAATATCTGATCCAGATTTTGACAAAAGTAAAGAGGATAAATTTTGTTTATGGCTTTATGTCAAATGATGTAAATTTGTTTACTGTATTATTCTATGTTCTTCTTGGGTTAGAGTAATGTACATTTAGATTTTGGATGATTTTTGGAGTTATTATAAGTTTTTTTATACGACTTAAGTTTTTCTTATAAATGTGTTGTTTTACTTGTCCTCAATAGTTATTTTGAATTATGTAATTATGTGCGCTGCACTTCAATGTTGCCATGTGCAATGCTGCGTGGGGCGCGCTTTGGCTCTAAGAGCCCCTATCACAGCAATGTGCCACATGCCATCAATAACTATGGGGAAAATAACCAAAATCTCTCGAAATATCTTTATTCAATATCAATAACATGGGGTAATTTTCGTAAGACTGACTATATTCATATTATAGGTAACTTAAATAACTTCAATTGAAGTAAGATTCAAACAATCCTAATTTAACAAAAATACGATTAAACAAATCCTAATAAAACTAGTCCGGGATGAGTTATCCTTAGGCCCAAACAGCTCTATTAAAATCCTAAATTATGGATAAATAAACCCTAAATTACTTCAAATTCCTAATTACAAACCCTAAATCGCTATTACATCATAAATTTATGTAGTAAATTTATACTGGATTACTGAGAGACATACAGTACATTTGAGAACTAAGAAATACACCTACGAACTTAAACTCATATTATCTCTGTGCAATATGCTTACCTTTAAAAGTTGGAAAAATTTATGACTCATGAGCTAAAATCTATCTAGCAATTTGCTGGTTAATTATACCATTTTATGCCTTTGCCTTTTATTCTCCCTGGTTTTTTTCTCCATTAGAAAATTTTACTTATTTGCATCTTGACTCTGAATTTTGATAACATGATTAGAACCATAGTATAAGATATGTCTTTCGTTTATTGCCACATGGTATTTTCTTTATTTCTTCCAATATTTGAATATTTCAAATGATATAGACTTAAGTGTCTACTATATTTATATGTTCAGTATTATGGGGTATTTACTTTATTGTATTCATGCAGTTCCTTCGTGAATGTGCCGAGCAACTGCCTCACAAGATTCCTTTATATGGACCTGTGGTAGAGATTTTCTTCCTCACTCACTGTCACTCTGCAAATGTCGTCCATTACTTTTTTCTGTATTTTCCAATATTTATATGTTATTCTGGGAAATGCATCCATATATGAATGTTTTACAGATGTGATCTGCTCTTTTTCTTGTGTTTTCTGGTAGCTTAATCTGTGTTGATATATTCGGAATTCTTTATATGCATCGGACAATCTGTGGTGGAAATCTGGTGAACTCTGATTTTGTAATTTTTGGAGTATGTATAACCAACAGAATCTTGACTAAAGTTTGTACATGCAAATGAATTCAATATTAAAAGAATATAATTAGCCTAGTCAGCAATAGGTACCCCCTTCCCTTTTATATTATCATATTATTTCCTGCATGTCAATATGATAAGGTAGTGTGTAAAAAATGTCAATTATATGTATCAGGCTAAAGTACTTGTGTTTTTTTTTCCTGCATTTATATGTTCTTTAAAACTAAAATTTCATCTCAATTATGTGGTGTGATATTCTTCTTACTTATGGTATATTTTCCAAATATAATTTTCTAAGCTCCTTCTGTTTCCTATCCATACATTTCTTATCAGATTGGCTTGATTAACTTAGAAAATGAGGACTTTGTAAGGAAACTAGTGGAGAAAACTCAAACTGATTTTCAGGTAAGCTATTTAGCCACATTGATAATAGTTGAATGGTTAAGATTGTATCTTTTATTTGATGCAAAGGTAAGATTGGCCTATATAAAGGCTCTTTATAAGGCTCTTATAGGCTCTTAGAACCTCTGCTGACTCTCTTGGTTTTATTCCATATAATTATGATCTTACTTGTTTCTCATTTCTTCTTCTTGTTTTTTTTTTAATTAGGATGCCTTAGATTCTGGAAACTGCAACAGGGTTCGTATTTTAATGCGGCTTATGACTGTTATGGTATGTGTACTACTATTATTTTTTTATCATTGAAAGCAGTTTACTTGTAATGACGTAATGATTGTTTACTGGTATATTTTGACAATATGATATGGGGTAGATAGGAAAAATTTCAAGTATTGGCAACTTATAATATTACGGGTAATGCGGCATTCTACCTCAAAACATTGTCCCATGTTATATTAGTATTTTCCTTGAATATACTGTTTTACACTCAACTTTTAGTTCTTTTCTCTATCATTAATATATTTTTTAGTGCAAACTGCAAAGTTGTTCATTTCCACGTTTTCATTGCATGTGGCATTACCTATCTATTCTTAACTTGTACTCTTACACTTCTATTCATTTTCCACCTCCCTCCTAAATGTATTAACATTTTATTCTTCTATTCTGTTCCCTGTATGCTGGAGTATGTTCATTTAATTGAATGTAATTGTTTTTTCTTAATGTAACATTTGATGTTTTCCTGTAAAATCTTTAGATGTGCAGTAAGGTTCTTCAGCCAAGTTCTTTGGTGGTTGTCTTTGAAACGTTGTTATCATCAGCTGCCACAACGGTAGATGAGGAAAAAGGAAACCCCTCCTGGCAACCATGTGCTGACTTTTACATAACTTGTGTTTTATCATGTCTCCCATGGGGTGGAGCAGAACTTATGGAGGTAATTATTTGATTTTTGATGAAATTTTTTTCTGAAATTGGGTATACTTTTGAACTTTAGGAACTTGTTGGATCGAATAATCTGTCAGTATTATGACCTTGTATACTTGACATGTTTTAATGTGCCTATATTCTTTGTTTTAACTGTTTGTCTCAATTTGATTATTAAACAATTTCTCACTCTCTGTTTGGATGGAGAGAAAAAATGGAAGGCAAAAAATGGGAGGAAAGAAAATGAGAAACATCATGTTTTCTCTCCTCTTTGGATGGAGACAGAATGAGGGTGAAAGAAAATCCTGTGGAAATTTTTTTCTCTTGTTTGGTTGTGTAAAGAAATGAGAGGAAAGAAATCTATATGATATCTAACGATACTTTTATGCTCATTGGAAGTTAGTATAGGTAATTTCTTAATTTTTTTAATAACTTGTAAGCCACTTTTTTCAGTACATGTAAACTTGTTATCCATGCAACAAACTCCACTAATAAAATAAGAATATCAAGCAAACTTTATTCCGTCTACATTTTTATCATTTGATGTTTAGTTTGTTAGTTTTAATATAATCTCTATATATACTTAGTATTTTCATATAAAAATTATTAGAGCATAATCTTGGCCACACTTAATTTATACAATGGATTAATGGGACAATGCTTGCATTGAAAGGGAAAATATGAGAAAGATGACAGGAGGCTGGAACAATTTTCTACCTATATCCTTTTATATATTCCTTGAGCATTATATTTTCCATGACATGTTATCTCATTACAGTAAATGTTAAACATGATGTTGTTTATTAGAATAATATGAATAATGAGCACGTAACACATTATTACTCAATTCACAAGATATACATTTTGAATACCCATCCTTTTTTTTCCAAGTATTGAAATTGTACCACCTTCAGAAGTCCTCAGGTGTTCAGAGCACATTTTACTCCGACTACCCCTTGTATTTGTCATCCAACCCAAAGAAACCTTTGACTTATCTACATGAACGCAGAAACTCCAGTGGTCTCACCATCTCTAAGACAGATCCTTCAATTGATTATCATTTGACACATTCTCAGTGAAATCTGATTTGAAGCTGTCTTTGTAAATTGGGTCTTAGAGGTCTTGGTCTGCTGCCCTTGCCTACTCCTCGAAGTAGCTTGTGCCCAAATTCTTAGATGCCAATTTGAGGTAGCTCAAAGGAAGGGTTCCTTGCATCATGCATTTGAATTTTCCAGAGTCTACTACTTCTCAGGCTGGGATTATTTGGTTTGTAATGAGTTGTTTGGGGGTTGTTTTCTGTATGAAATAGCATGTGACCAGCAAGAAACAAAGGGGCTTGGAGCCTTGGAGCTGAAATATACTGTCTTTATTGCCAGCTATATGGGGCTGGTATAGAGCAGGTTCTGATAAAGATTCCCCCGTATTACCTGTATCCTAGTTGTCTCAGTAGTTGGGCGATTTTGATTTCAGAAGGAGAAAATTATGGAAAGGATAATCTTGGAATTCATTCATTTCTGTAGCTGTTAAAGGGTTTTTGTCTCTAGATATGGAGTAAAAGAATTTTGTGGGGGCCCACGGACTTTATCACTTCCATTTTCTTTTGCATTTATTTTCATCTCCTCAAATGAACTGTTGAATATTATTTTCTTAACCCATTTTCTCTTAGTTTTATTTCCATTCATTTTCTCATCTAAATGAAGCGTTAATGTTTGACTTTGTTGTTCTTCAAGTTATATGAACTATAACAAATTTGATGGACATTTTTTTTACTCGGTACTCACTGAATGCTTCTATATTTAATGACATGCCTCGTCTATTTGCAGCAAGTTCCTGAAGAGCTTGAGAGAGTCATGGTTGGAGTAGAAGCTTACTTGAGCATCAGAAGGCATACTTCTGACACTGGTTTATCCTTTTTTGAGAATAACAATGACACTGAGAGAGATGGGGATGAGGTTGGCTTTTTTCGGCTATTACTTAATCATGAGTTGTTTGTCCATCCTTATCATATCTATGTTTCTTCATGAATATATCTTTCTATTTTGTGTGATTCAAGTCTTACATGTTGTCTATTCATATGGCCAAGGCATAAGAGTACTTAAGAAGTTTATTGTACTATTATTCCTGTAAAAAATAGTTGTGGAAGTGGATGGTAAAGATTAGGGTTTGAAATATGTCAGTTCTAGATGTATGATTACACTTGATTAGAGTTGGGATTACATAGAATTAGGAGCTCTCAGTATTAGATTGTATACATTATGTGATTCCCGAGAGTTTGAGGGCAAACCTCCAAAGATTTATTTTGGAAATGTTGATGTGGGACTTCTGATTGTCTGATGGAACTTTTAATTACAAATCAGGCAATTTTTATTTATGAAAACCCATTCTGAATTCTGTCTCAAGGGGCATCTATTGTCTTATGTCTTGATGAAATTTTATGTTCTACCTTTTTTTTTCCTTGTTCATGTCTTACAGTTTTCTCCTCTCTTTGGAATCTGATTAGTTGGGGTGGGCTACCACTCCATGTTTGAAATAATGTGGCTGTGACATTCTTCTATTTAGAATAGTGAAACAAATGTTGGATTAAAAACTGGGAGGGTTTCTGGTCCATGGAAAATCTGAAGTTCGTTGTAGAAATTCAGAGTTCAGAGGGTTCATGGTTTTTGGTATATTAACAATGAAGAAATGTAATATTGTGAATGCAACAGATGTATTAGAGGGGAGGGCCTACTTTCTGAAGATCAGCATAGTAGTAGGCAATTTTATAAGTAGCAAATAAGCCTAACTTGGGGACTGATTATTTATATTTTTATATCAATAATGTTTGTTTCTTAAACAGTTAGGAAAAGATGAATGCAATAACATTGGCTCCATTAAGGTCGACTTTTCTTTTGAGGCAACATTTTCTTTTATTATATGTCATCTTAATATATTTTCTTTTGGTAGACTAAAGAGAAACAAAGCAGATTTCAAAATGGAAATAAGTTCTAACAATAAAAACTGAAGAATAATCATCTTAATATCTTTATTCACCATTTTTTCCCCCTAAAATTTGTTACATTGGCATTACAAGAGTTTATGTTTCTAAGTTTTTTAATTTTATTTTGCAGGATTTTTTGGAAGATTTATGGGATAGAATACAATCTTTATCGAGCAATGGCTGGAAAGTTGAGAGTGGTAATCTTCTCTTTTCTACTTGGCAAAAATTGCATTGGAGATGCTATTTTTATTTTTTACTTTAACCTTTATAAAATATCCTTTACTGTTATTTGCTCATTTTCTTGCCGTTGTTTCAGGGCATATGTCGGAATATAATATATTATTAATATAGGTTTTATTTCTCATAGAGTTTTAAGTTTGCGAAGAATGTTTGGCAGTAAACCTTCACTTGATCCCATATATACATTAAATGATCACTGACCTGTTTATTTCCATTTTATTTTCTATAGGTAGCTGCAAACGTTTTTTCAGAGAATGTGGAAGTGTTGTTTAAACTCTAATCTAGTGTACAAGAACTATATAGAGAAGCAAACAACTTCCATTGTATTATTGTTTATGGATACAAATTGTCACCATAGAACTGTTTTAGAATGAATAAGGTTTGGCCAATCCAACTTATGCATTTTCTTCAAATATGTGTAGGCTTTGTTGAAGCCATGAAAGTAATTTGAGACTTGCTACCTACTAGTTTCTGTGTATGTGATGCATGGAACATGCATGTTCTTGCCCTTGGATACATATTTGGAACAGAGAGTTTCTAGCTTGCTGCTCAGATACCCTTCCATAGAAATCATAGAACTTATGTTTTGTTAGGACCTGTGTCAGGTTAGATCACCCCAGCATTCATGCTTCTCAGGTTTCACTGAACTGCTTTGATGATAAAAGTTTCCAGTGCGACTATTTTAGGGAATTCACAATCCTATGTCTATATGAATTTGAGATGAGATGACCACAAATTCAAGGGTCAATATGCTAGGTCAGTGTTTCTAGACATAATGAAGCTGCCATGTCTCAGACATTCCCAAGGCAAGGTGGGAACTGGGTTGCCTTTGGGATTTGGCATCCCTAGGTCTGTGTTCTTATTAGACGTTTTTTCTGGCTCAGTGCATTTTTATGGACCAGAATTACAGTGTTTGCTAACCCGACTGGTAAATTAATTCCCATGGGCTGACTCCTATGGATGCAGCAAGGGAAAGCCTGAAAATTGTAGTTTGCAAATTTTAGGGTTAATGTAACGGAATTTGTATAATGGAGTTTGTTACTGTACACAGGTTCTGAAACTAGCAGTCTCCCCTTCTTTCATTGTAAGGTTGCTGGGCAATTGTGGAATAAGTTGTTTGGTATTTCCAGGCAGTGTTGTAGAAATTGTTAGATTTGCGATATGAATCAAATGATACGTCTCGATTCACTTGGCCACCAATATGTATCAGTATCCAAATCTGAGAGGCCAGAAATCAGTGCTGGAATTGCACAAATTGGTGCTTTTAGGGCCTGATAATTGTTTTTGAATGTCTGATTTCAATGGCTTGTCACTTTAGGCTATTATTGCCTTGTCTTTCTCCTTTTCCTCCTCTGCTTATATTATTTATTGAAACTTCACTTTTGTTGAAGTTCAATATTAAGTGGAACCTTATGTATCTAATCACACTTTATTGCCTGCACTTTCTCCTTTTCCTCCTCTGGTTACATTATTTAATGACACTTCACTTTGTTCACCTTTACTTTTTCTTGTTTTTGTTCCCTGCTTGATTTTGTTTATTGTTTCAATTGCTAGTTCCAAGACCTCATCTTTCATTTGAAGCTCAGCTGGTTGCTGGGAAGTCCCATGAATTTGCACCAATAAGCTGCCCTAACATACCCAACCTGCCTTCAGTCCCCTCTGGCATAACTTATGGTAAACAAAAGCATGAGGCAGAATTAAAATATCCTCAAAGGATACGGCGGCTTAACATATTTCCTCCCAGTAAAATTGAGGTGGTTTGCTTTCCATCAGACTGGTGTTTACATCATGAGCCTGCATATTACTTATTTAATATAAAGCTGTTAAGTGTACATGTGTATTACACTCGTCTCCCATTGTACTACTTAAATTGGGTCTTTAGGTTTTCAATAATTTGGACTTTCAAACTTGCCACAATTATTTATGTGGATTAAATTGAAATATTTACTAAAATCTTTTGGGTTGCAGGATCTACAGCCTATAGATCGATTTGTTGTGGAAGAATGTCTCCTCGATGTGCTTCTGTTCTTTAATGGCTGGTTTGTACTTGCTGTTTATCTTTGTATTATTTAATGAGTTTTATTTGCTTTTGCCCCTTTTCGCATTAACTAGTTCTAGAATAAGTTGTTTCACTTTCTTGCTTTTATTTCCCAAAAGGATCTTCTTTATGTGAGATTATGTTCAAATTACCGATTACCCTGGTAGAAAGTGTTTTTCAGATGATGATGATTAAGTTTTGTTCATCAGGCTTAGTGGAGTCTCGCCTCTTGAGCATTATCACCACTTATTCGCAAAGTACTTTTATTTAGGATATTCAAGTCCTGGTTTCAACACTTATACCAATCAATTCATTGATGACTGTCCTTTCCAGCGTTATGGGATAGAATAGTTTTTATGACTTCCCTTTGGTGCTTTGCTGATGGTTTTTTTAAGGGAACCTTCCTTGCATATTGGATTGGAGAGGTTTATATCAATGATGAACTTGTTTGTTGTTAATTTTTTCCTTTTTACTGTCTTTGCAAAGTAATATATGCTATCCTTCTTTTTCCTTGGACCTTGAATTTTCTCTCTAACAATATTTCTTTTTCTATGAAAAAAAGTTCAATTTGTTAATTATTAAGCATAGCAAATTATCAATGGTACTGGTATAGTGACTAGTGAGTGTAGTCTTTAAACTAAAAGAAGGCGTTTGGTATACTGATATCTTACGTACCATAGTATCATGGATACCTTGGTATAGGATACAAGATATAAGATACCATGATATCTAAGATTTCTATGTTTGTTATGACAATTAAAATTTGCCAGAAAAAGGATACAGTTGACGTTTTATAAAAGTTAGTAAAGCTAAAAGTGGTGTGATGTGAGATCCTCATGGTTTTTGGGTGATATGAGATACCACCCAAAATGGTGTGATCCTATGACATCGTGTTATTTTAGATGTTTCATGTCATCTTAGATGACAGCGTACCAAACACATGTTGGATATCACTTGTCATCTAAGATATCAAGATTAAGAAATCAATGTATCAAACTCCTCCGAAGGCTCAGATTGGGTGCACTAGTTGTTCTTTGGTTTATATATATTTGTTTACTTAAGATTACATTGAACTCCTTCAATTCTTCCCTATACTTCACCTCTCCGCCCTTCTTTTTTTGCTTTGCCTCCTTCCTTTTGATACTTAAAATGTTTGACTTAATTTTAACTGTTTTCATATTTGGGTTCATGCAAAGCTAGTCGAAAGGAATGCGCTTCTTTTATGGCTGGCCTGCCAGTGCCCTTCAGATATGAGTACCTCATGGCTGAGACAATTTTCTCTCAGGTATGTTAATATAAACTCACAATATTTTTGTTTCCTTTATATATATACAGCCTGACCAAGCTACCCTAAACCTTGAGCATTTTATGATAATCCACTAAAGCTTGATTTGGGACTCCAGTAGGGATTTGGTATGCTGCTATTCGAAGCTTCTGAATATTACTGCTTTTGAAAGACACATTGAGTAACATCTAATGTCTAAGGAATCTTAAAACAAATCAATAAAACGAAAAGTGTAAGTTTTACCATCTCTTAATATATGATGTCTTAAGTAGAGAGAGTGTTGATGATTGCACATGATG
>JASKGM010000013.1:7762440-7782642 GCA_034509205.1 Ceratonia siliqua | reverse complement strand
AAGGTGGGGTTGAAACTACCTTAAGGTGATAAAATCCCATATTTTCTGGGGAAAAAAGGGTAAGAAGACAGATAGTGATGTGTTGATGTATTCTCTAGTGGGCAAAGATGAGGTGTAGGTTTGCCCTTACTCTTGACAAAGTAGATGACCTTTTGGTGGTTGATTTTAGGGATTTTGTTAGTAAGAAGAAAGGTACAAATTTGCAGACATGTGCTATGCTTTCTAGAATTTGGTGTATATGGATCAAGATGATCCGTTCATAAGGGTTGCCAGAAATTTCAAAGGCCTACTCAGCTTTACATTTGGGAGAGAATTGCTCCTTTGGTATGGTGTACTGAATTATTGTTTATTTTGTTTGAACTTTATTCTGTGCAGAGGATATCTTTTTCTCATTTATGTAATTCTTTTTGTCCATAATAGAATTAGTCTACTATATTTTATGTATGTATCTTCTACTTTACATACATACTTAGGGATGATAATTATACCCATACATGATGGTACTCGCAAATTTTACCTGCTTGGTCTGGACTTTTTTCTGACAATTTGTATGGGTTTGGGTCTTGGTCATATAGTACCCACCTTACCCAATACCCATACCCACACACACACACACACACATATATATATTATATATATGTGATTGCTAACCTCCTCATAGTGATGTGGATGTTAGCAATCTCCACATTTTCAATTGGACCAAAAAATCATTTATCTCTTTTTAAAAGATGCAATAAATGCAAGGACATTTTAGTCATTTCATTTGAGGGACATAGTAAATGCAAGGGTATTTTTGTCTTGTTATCATAACACAAATGTCTTAAATGCTCTTATATTTATTGTGTACTTCAAATGAAATGACTAAATACCCTTGCATTAATTGTGCCTTTTAAAGAGAGAAAAGTGATTTTTTGGTTCAATTGAAAATGTGGAGATGACTAACCTCAACAAAACGGTGAGAAGCTTAGCAATCCCCTTATCTATATATATATATATATTAAAAGGCACAATTAATGTAAGGGTATTTTGGTCATTTCATTTGAAGGACACAATAAATGTAAGAGCATTTAAGACATTTGTGTTATGATAAAAAGACAAAAATATCCTTGCATTTATTGCATCTTTTAAAGTGAGAGAAGTGGGTTTTTTGTCCAATTGAAAATGTGGAGATTGCTAATCTCCACAACACTACAAGAGGTTAGCAATCCAGAATCCCATATATATATATATATATATATATATATATATATATATCAAAACTTAATGAGGACCCTTTGAAAGTACTTATGTGTTCCCAATTGGTTATGGAATGCAAAACAAAGTAATTAAAATTAATTTATTGCATTTTTTAATTATACTCCTAATTCATATTATGTATTTGAGATGGTAGTCGAATGTTGATGTCAATTCATATTGTTTCAAAAAATTATTTGAGAATAAAGCTTGTTTTTTAATTTTTTGAAAATTTGGAATTATGAGTATTCTTTGTTATTTGAGACTTTTTATTGTTTTTTGGGTAAATGGATACAGGTATGGGAAACTTTGCCAGGTTTAAATTTTTCTAGGTAAATGAGTCCAGGTCTGGGGATTCAGGGATTAGAGGGGAACAGGTATGGATCTTGAATATGTTACACGCATGGGTCTGGGGATGGGGGTGGGGCTAATATTTTTATACGGGTAGTGCCTTACCCATTGCCATTCTTATAATCTTTAATCCCTCCCTTTTTGGAAACCAGTTTGTTGAGGAATAATCCAAAATCAATGGGGAGAAAGGTTACGTGAATAATGCATAAATTGATTTTGGTGCAAGTCTGGCTAGAGAGAACTAAAAAAATTTTGCAATTAAAATTTTTCTCATCTACTATGGAAGAAGATTGTTGAGAGATATTCAAAGGGGTTGAGTGCCCCCCCTTCTTTTGGGCCTCCTACTCTTTCATTGTAATTTTTTTTAGTAGTTTGATGGGAATAATTCTACTTGTCATGTACTGAAAGTTAAAAATAGGGAATCAGCGAAATGCTTATTTTAGTGCTTTTTAAGTATTTTATCTTGTATTATCATATGTTAATGTTATATGTATCTTTCTTGCAGTTGCTAATGCTACCCCAGCCCCCTTTCAAGCCAATGTATTACACACTGGTTATTATTGACCTCTGTAAGGTACTGTTAAACCGACTTAATCATGCTTGCATCTTATCTCTGTTGCTGAGTGAATTATTGTTGCTGTGATATACATTTTCTTGTTGTATTTTAACTTTTATTTCATTTTCATTACTTTTGAATGGCTACACAAAAGGCTCTGCCTGGAGCTTTCCCTGCAGTTGTAGCTGGAGCAGTTCGTGCTCTCTTTGAGAAGATTGCTGATTTGGATATGGAGTGTCGGATACGTCTCATCCTTTGGTTCTCACACCATTTGTGAGTTCAGAATCTTTAGAAAATTTGAGCAATTACATTTCTGGATGCAAAATTCAAGATAATACGACTTGTGCATGAGCTTATGTTGGGTCTAATTTTTAATTTGTGACATAACAATGAATAATACTACTTATGATTCTCCTATTGAAATATTTTGCATTAGTGATTTTCAGTTATGATAGATGCCTGCTATTATATAGTCCACATTTTTTTGCGCTGTGTAGTAAATAAATTGTGGATGGTTTGGCTCTAACTTTTTGATAGGATAAAATGTGTTTTGAGGAAAGTAATCTGTTTGGTGTCATCTTTTGGTTTAGTGATAAAGTTATTATGCAAATTTCTACATATATTGACATGGGTTAATCTTACAACATAATTTGATAGTTGCAAAGCCATTGGCCCATCACAAGACATTGGCCAACTGAATGGTATAAGCGAGGACAACTCATGCTTGTCAATATAACATTTAGTTTTCTCTTTTTTAATTATATTATCTTTTTATTATGAAAACATTAATATATGGTATTTCCTGAGGGAAGGAGAAAAGGAAAAACAAGGCAAGCCTCAACATTCTTAACAGAAAGGAACTCAAGCTGCAATTCTAGCTTTTGTAGCCTCTGATCAATACTGCAGCGCTGCCAGAGTTTTCATTTCAGGGCTGTTGGAATTGAAGATGATCCATTGTTAAAGGTGAATGCGCTGATCTTATGGGGGGACTGTAGTGACATCAAATCATGATCGTATACTTTTTGACTGATGTGCAATACAGAGTTGGTATGGTCAGAGGCAACTGGGATCTTGTGCTTCTGCAAAGTGGGGAATTGGTTACAAGGAAATTAAGGAACATATCTGGTGATTGATCATTGATTAGGCATTTTATGGAAATACTGGAGTTGGTACTAGCCATGGATGGTATTAGCAGATTTCAGGAGCATGGGCTTGATTTATAGCTATACTGATGGCTCTGTAAGAGACCCTATAGGTTGACAGGATATATTTTGTGGCTGCAGAATCTTGGCTTCCTTACAGATTTTTTGTTAAGCTTTTAGGGTTGAAAACTTCAGGTCTTCAAAAGCTTGTTTTTCCTTTGTTTGCCTAAGTACATTTTGAAGATGATGTCAGGCGATAAAGGAAAAATGGTCCAGGTGTCTGTAGTAGCACAAAGTTCTATTATCAATTAATAATGGCAGTGTTGAGAAATGGTTTAATGGGTATATTAGATGAAACAGTAGCTACTGGTTGGGATACGGATGATTTGTATACTTTGCATTTTGGGCATTGTGATGAACTACTAATTATTTAAATCACCTATTTTTTGTGGATCAATGTTTAAGCAATGTGATGAGTAAACTTATATTATTTACAAACCTCTGTTAAAGTACCTGAAACCTTTTATAATTAACTTATTTTTTTGTTGCTACATTAATCAACTTATTTCAGCTTTTTGCTTGATAATCATATTTATACTCAAGATATGTCTATAAACATATATACTCTATATGTGCCTATGTTATTTTCTGTCATTTTTTCCTTGAGATTTAGCTGTATTGTGGCTTTGCTATTTTTTTTAATGCCTGATGGTCTAGTTTGCTTATTATTGCCTGTCACTTTCTGACTTCTTTCTGCTATCTTTACAAACGAACTTCTGCTTGTTTTGCAAATTAGGTTTAACAATTTACTTGCAAGTAGACATATAGGACAAAGTTGTTTCTTTAGTGTATTCATGTTTGATTTGGTTGATGGTTTTTGCTATGCAGATCAAACTTTCAGTTCATCTGGCCATGGGAAGAGTGGGCTTATGTCCTAGAGCTTCCGAAATGGGCCCCACAACGTGTGTTTGTGCAGGAAGTTTTGGAAAGGGAAGTTCGTTTGTCTTACTGGGACAAAGTTAAGCAGGTAATAATTTTTGCTTGAAATAGACCTTGGTGGAGATTATATTTCTTGTACATGGCCTCAAGATTTGGCAGTACTAGACTGCGTTGTGGCTGAGGGAGACTTTCTTATGATTATGCCTCATATAGTGAAAGGAAATGGGGAACTTTGTCTTACCTTTTTTTTTTCTGTCAATGTGCCCTCTTTCAACTCTCCTGCATGGTTACATCCTTCTTATGGCAATTGAATTTCTTTTCACTTATAGTTGGAATATCAAAGTTTTTATGGTATATTTACTTCATGATATTTTGCATAGAGCATTGAGAATGCACCTGGTTTAGAAGAGTTGCTTCCTCCAAAGGGTGGACCGAACTTAAGTTTTGGCACAGAAGATGATAAAGAAAACACTGAGAATGTACTTTCTGGAGAACTTAACAACATGGTTAAAGGAAGGGTGACTGTCCGTGAAATAATCTCATGGATTGACGAAAATGTGTTTCCAAATAATGGTCTAGAAGTTACCCTCAGAGTGGTCATACAAACCCTTCTAAATATTGGATCTAAGAGCTTCACTCATTTGATAACAGTCTTAGAGAGATATGGACAGGTCATTGCAAAAGTATGCCCTGACCAGGATAAACAAGTCATGCTGATAGCCGAAGTGAGTTCTTTCTGGAAGAGTAACACCCAAATGACTGCAATAGCAATTGACAGGATGATGGGCTACCGACTTGTATCAAATTTGGCCATTGTGAAATGGGTCTTCTCTGCAGAAAATATTGAGCAATTTCATACTTCAGATCGTCCATGGGAGGTATTGCTCAATACTTTTACATGGATGATAGTTCTTTTATAACTCTGCTCTTTCCCAGTGATTTTATGTAGGGATTGGTACATTGTGTGTCTTTAATTTGAAACTCATTTCACATGCTCAGCTTTAGGTTTCAATTTTTTTTTCATTTAAATGCTGGAACCATATTAACATCTTATTGTGGTTCACAAATCACAATATTCTTTTTTTGTTTTAACATTT
This sequence comes from Ceratonia siliqua, assembly GCA_034509205.1. Classification (NCBI taxonomy): domain Eukaryota; kingdom Viridiplantae; phylum Streptophyta; class Magnoliopsida; order Fabales; family Fabaceae; genus Ceratonia; species Ceratonia siliqua. The sequence goes on along the minus strand of JASKGM010000013.1, from coordinate 7,777,324 downwards.
GATCTTCATCATACAGACTTCATACTACCATTTATTAAATCCCCCCTCCTCTTTGTTTTTCCTCCAACAGATTCTTAGAAATGCATTAAGCAAGACATACAATCGTATTTCTGACCTAAGGAAAGAGATATTAGCTCTTAGAAAGAGTATTTCATCAGCTGAAGAAGCTGCCAATGAGGCAAAAGCAGAGTTAGATGCTGCAGAGTCAAAACTTACACTAGTGGATGGTGAACCAGTTCTTGGTGAAAATCCTGTGAGGTTGAACCGATTGAAATCACATGCTGAAAAAGCAAAGGAGGAGGTAGTATCTCTTCGAGATTCTTTAGAAGCAAAGGAAGCTCTTCTTACCCGGGCAGTTGATGAAAATGAGGTAATTTATGTAAAACTGGTAGAACGTATTTTGCCATCTTTAATTTGTTAGTGCTGCAGACAGCTTTTCTTTTCATACAGGACGTCTTAAGTGCCCTTACAATCTCTTTGAACCGAAACTTCTTTCGAGTGTGTGATCAATAACCCAGAAACCACTTGGAACTTGGATCTGTATAGGCAAAAGTTGATGTATCAATAGTGTGTTTGTCAGTGTCGAAATATTCTCTATTTCTTTATCTCAGGTGGTATCACAACCATAGATAGCACTGAGAGTATGCTAATTTTAATGCTATGCTGGGTAGGATAATTGTTGGTCTGATTCTGAAATCTGAAGAGAATTAGTCAAAATAGATTCCAGAAGAGTCATAAACTAGCCTTTCTGCATTTTCTTGCTTCTCCTATTTTCTTCTCATCTGTTTCTTTTAAACCTTTCACTTCCGCTGTTGCTTCCCTATCTGGTTGAAGTTTCTGTTTCCGTACTAGTTTATTTCCTCTCTTCTTCTCCTTCTCTGTAACAGTCTCTTTCTCTTGTCCCATATTTTTTAACGTGTGTAATGGAGACTAGAATTTCAAGGATGCTTCACAGAATAAATTGATTTGTCTCACCATTGCTTCTTTTTTATGGAAAAGTGGATTTTCATCTTGAAGATAAAATGGACAGATACAAAAGGACAAAGAATGATAAAGAAAGAAAACAATGAAACAAAAAATGCATTGGCCTCTCATCTCGTGTTGGATACTCCCCTTGAAGACACCATTAGCACAATACTATAAAGATTTTGCGAATTATTTTACCCTCCATACTGTTGAAAATGAAACCCCCTAAATGCCTTATTATACACCCACAGTACCCACCAAATATAACAAAGGGGTTATTCTTTGAAGTCCTTTCCAGGCAGTGCAAGAACAAATGATTATGGCCCCAGAGCTTGTAAGTTCCGTAACATTAAGAGATAAACCTTTATGTGGTTATCCATCTTGCATTAGTTTTTTTTTTTTTTTTTTTTCGGTGGTTGTTAATCTTATTGTGTGAACCAAACAAAAGCCTTAACCTGAGAGGCAGCTTTTTATTTTCAAGTAATTGTTAATGGGAAAATCACTTCTAATTGGAGAGTGGATTAGAAACTAAAAGGATTTGCGAGAAATGGTTTTTGAAATTTCAGAAGTCCAGATTCTCTCCTCCAAGTCTGGAAAGATGAGCAAAAATAAGGGATTTAATACCAGAAGCATATCATATCAGTAACTTACCTATCATTCAAATTCAATTTTGTTTTCACGTTGTCTTAAAAATTAATCTGCAGTGCGCACAAGAAATAAGCCTCTAAGAGAATATCCATATACAGCCACATACACCCCTCCCCCTTTCTCTGATTTAGTCAAGCAGTAATGTGTATGTTATGATGCTTGCAATGGAAACGTCATTATTTAACTTTCAGATGTCTGCTAATATTTTAAAACCACATTATTTTGTGACTTAAACAAGGAATGGATCATGAATTATTGAATTGAAATATTCATAATACGTGGCTTAATGGGTAGTGCTTTCTTTTCTTTTTTGGTTGGAGTAAGGGCACTTCCCGTCTTACAAACTACCATTCGAGATTTGGGCTTCACTTGGACTGGATGTGTGGATCCTTTGAGCTTAAAGGTGGTCAACCTTTTCTAAGCCAGCCTGTAGGATAGAAGGTGACACCTCGCCCGGAAATACTGGGGAGCTGGGCCAGTCACTTCTATAATTTGTGCCCTGGCCTGTCATTTTCATTTTTAGTTTCTACTTTTCTCTTGTCTGTTAATTGGATAGAGCAAGGATTGTTACACTTTATGGGAGTTATAAAAGCCATTCTTCGGCCCTTGTTGGCTTTCTCAACAGCCAAGCTTAAAGTTTAATAGGTCAAATTGCCTCTTTGACCCACTTGAAGGTTGAACTTCATCAATTGAATTTGCATTGTCTGCATTTGATGTTCTGCTTTTCATTGTATTTTCCTTGGATTGGCTGTTGGCATGTACAGGCATTATTTCTCTCATTGTACAAAAGCCTCTCAAATGTGTTGACGGAGCGCCTTCCTGAAGCATCTGCAGCTCAAACATTGGATGAATTGAAGTCTGCGCATGCCGATGAGATGGTTGTTGACCCTGAAGAAAGATCGGCAATGGAGTTAGACAATGAGAATCAGACACCTCAAAACAGGTTCAAGCACTTGCCATTCCAACCTAAATATATAATAAAATAGCAACTAAATTTTTTGTGCAAAATATCAATATTAATATACAGCAATTTTGGTTTCTCATCTCTTCCACAGTCAGTCAAATGGTGAGAGGACAAAGAACGCTTATAATGTTGGTGAAAAAGAGCAGTGGTGTATTACCACTTTGGGTTATGTGAAGGCCTTTTCTAGGCAGTATGCTGCTGAGGTATTGTACAGTTTCCAGTTCTTGAATCTGACTAACTGAGTTTAAGTGCCTTGATTTCTGAACAAGTTGCCTATTGGGAAGCAAAATGAGGAGGGAAAGAAAATGAGCAGAATGAACATGGATAAAATCTAGACATGATACATTACTAACTTTCATTTCTTCCATTTTCTTTCCGCCCTCATTTTATTTGTCAAACAAAGGCTTGTGTCCACTGGAAAATCCACTAAAAACACTCCAATTTATGTCGCCATTAGTTTACTTATAGTGTGCGAATTGCTTGTAATAATTTGGTATTGGTATCCACCAATAAGCATGAATATCATTTGTTAATGAATACTCTTTGGCTGAAACACATTTAGTAGGTGTACTGTAACATTATGTTTGATGATTGCCCTGCATGTGTTTTGTTGCTGGCAGATATGGCCCAATATTGAAAAGTTGGATGCAGAGGTATTGACAGAAGATGCGCCTCCTCTTTTTCTGGCAGCAGTCTATTCTGGTCTTCGAAGATCAATTAGTGATGCTTGATCTTTTTATTATTTTTCTCTTGACCTTGCTCTTATTTTTTGTTAAATTCATTTAGGTTGATGGATTAGCATCCCCACTCTAGTTATCAAAAGGGAAAATCTGTATGCCATTGTAATATAAATGACTAAAAATAGTATATAAGAAGCAGTGTAATTTAAATGCTGGTGAGACTCGATTATTTCGTCTCAACCTATACTCGTTGATTTCGATTGTAGCAACTAATTGGACCCAAATATGAATTGCGTTTGTTTTTGGCCAAGAACTATTGCGTTTAAACCAGCCAACACCCCCACCACCAAAAAAAGGCTCATACTTTCTAAATGAAGTTCTTCACAATGGGAGGATAAAGAGTCAAAAGGATGGACGATTGGGCGTAAAGCTTATCACTCATGCCATATATACTTCGATTTGTCCCTTGGAGATCTAATACACGTTCTAGTTTCAATTACTTGCATTATTATATTCATCGACGCACCCTAGTAAATCTAGTATGATATACTGCTGTTGACCATGTACCCTTTCCATTCGTTCTGCTAAATCCAGATTAAATACACACTCAAGGTTCAATCACTTTCGTTGTTCAACCCTAGAGGAAGTAAAAAAAGCGAGTTCATTTATGCAGTTATTCTATTAATAAGTTTACGTAATTATACAGGCAAGTTACATGGAGAGCTATTAAATAAGGCTACTAGTAGAGTTGAGCACAACTTAAAATGAAATAATCGTATAGTAGAATATTCTAGAAAGAAAACAAATTAATCATGACACAATACGTCAAATTCAGCCTCGAACTCCTGAGGATGCTGGCATAATGGTGGTGTTCTCTTTATTAGCTTTTGAATGTTCAATTGAAGGCTAGGAGACGGTACATGAAAGATGAACGGACAAGGAAAACTGCATCTATAATCTCTATGAATGGACTAGATATTCTAGGTCACTTTGGAAACTGCAACCTTCCGACTTGAATGACTACTATGAGAGCCAATAAAGGGCGCGAAGGGATGTGCAATAGCAGTCTCGAATAGTGTGTACTAATTTTGGTATAAAGTTCAAGCACCTGCTGCGTCTTTCCCCGTCAGCAACTTTCAAGCTTGCTGCAAGTTAACCAGAAGAGAGAGAAGTGACAAGTGGTTTGCGAAGGCCCAAGCTCTCGAATTTGCAATGGAAAAGCTTGAGAAGGGCCAGGGTAAGATGGAAGTGCTTAACAATTATGGAACTGATTTAACCCAGATGGCACAACAGGTGAACAAGGCTATAGCATATACCTATATACTTACTCTTTGTCCATTACTATAAGTTCTTTAACTTGAAAAAGTAAAAGAATTTTGATAACAAGTTATATGGTAATGGTGAGCTTTTTTGAGTTTGTATAGGGCAAGTTGGATCCAATTATTGGAAGGCATAAAGAATTAGAGCTGCTCCAACAAATATTATGCAAAAGGAGAAAAAATAACCCCTGCCTCTTGGGGGATCCCGGGGTAGGGAAGACTTTAATTGCTGAAGGACTTGCTCAGGGCATAGTGGATGCTACTGTTCCATTAAAACTCCAAGGGAAGAAGGTTAGCCTAATTACACGTTCGTCAAGAACTAAGAAGCTTGAAAGTTAACAGGAAAAAAATATATAAACAGTGTCTGAATATGGTATAGGTGTTCGCACTTGACATGGACATCTTATTGCTGGGGCATCAAACCGTGGGGAGTTTGAGGAAAGGCTTACAAGTGTGGTTCAGGAAGTAAAACAAAGCGATGGAGAAATAATCCTCTTCATTGATGAGCTTCATACACTAGTAGGAGCCGGTTCTGGTGGAGGAGCCCTTGATGGAGCTAACATTATGAAACCAGCTCTTGCTAGAGGGGAACTGAAGGTAGCATTAACATTATTTCCTACTGATTTTTTCCCCTGATTAACGGTACGTTAATTTGAAGTGCTTTTCAATATATGGATGGCAGTGCATTGGAGCAACTACTCTTGATGAATACCGAAAGTACATAGAGAAAGATTCAGCATTAAAAAGGCGTTTCCAACCTGTTAATGTGCCTGAACCAACAGTGGATGAATCTATTGAGGTATTGAAAGGATTAAGCAGCAAATATGAGCAGTTTCACTGCGTTCAGTATGAACACGATGCTTTGGTTGCTGCTGCTCGCTTGTCAAAGCAATTTATGAGGTTAGTTCTTACACTATTAGTTGATCCTTCTTTTAAGTTGTTGCTATAATGTCTTGTTTTATGTGATTTAGAGATTGCTTCCTGCCTGATAAGGCGTTGGACTTAATTGATGAAGCTGGAGCCAGAGTTCAACTTAGGCGAAATAAAATGTCACCCAAAAAAGAATTTGTAACGGAAAAGGACATTCAACAAGTAGTGTCAATGAAAACAGGAATACCAGTGGAAAGAGTTTCTCTTTTGGAAGCAGAAAAGCTCTTGAACTTGGAGGCAACTCTGCATAAGCGACTTGTAGGACAAGATGAAGCAGTTGAAGCAATAAGCCGCGCCATTCGAAGAGCTCGTGCAGGTGTGGGGGATCCCAATCGACCAGTTGCAAGTTTCTTATTCACTGGCCCAACTGGTGTTGGTAAAACTGGACTGGCCAATGCTTTGGCTGTGGAATATTTTGGCTCCAAGGAAGCTATTATAAGGCTTGACATGAGCGAGTACATGGAGAAGCATGCAGTTTCGAAGCTCATTGGCTCACCTCCTGGATATATTGGCCATGAAAGTGGTGGCCAGCTGACAGAAGCTGTGCATTGTCGCCCCCGTTCTTTGGTTCTGTTTGATGAGATTGAAAAGGCTCATAATCACTTGTTCAATGTGCTTCTTCAGATTTTAGACAATGGAAGATTGACAGATAGTAAAGGTCAAGTTGTAGACTTCAAGAACGCTATTATTATACTGACTTCAAATACAGGGGATGAATTGATCGTTGGAGCAAATATGGAAAATGGGTTTGCTCAAGTCAAGCTTGAAGTGGTGGAGATGTTGAGAAAGAGCTTTAGGCCTGAGTTCTTGAATAGGATAGATGAAGTGGTTCTTTTCAAACCACTTACAGTCTCTCAGGTGAATAATATAGCAGACATATTACTTTCAGAGGTTTGTAAACTACTCCAGGAATTGAAAATAGCGCTCAATGTAACCGAGAGATTCAAGAGAAAGCTGGTTGAAGAAGGGTATAGTGCCTGCTAAGGAGCTAGGCCACTGAAAAGGGCAATAGTGAGGCTGGTAGAAGACACACTGGCTGATAAAATTCTGGAAGGGACTATTAAAGCGGGAAATTCTGTGACCTTGGACGTTGACGACAAGGGCAATGTGATTATTTACTAGTCTTATTTGTATTACTGGGAATTTTGCGTAATCTATTACCTGATGTAATGCAACAATGGCTCCATTTCTCTTTCCAATAATACAATGGCTATTATCTTATTTTGCTGTAGTTTTTTTATAATCTTCAAAACATAAAAAAACAATTGAAAATGTATGTGGACGAAGATGTAGAGAAGTTCTCTAGTTAACTGAAAAGGGTATATGGGAGAGCCTGAGTAATTTAACTGCATGATCTTTTTCACTCATAACTTTTATGATTAAAATAAGATTACTCAAAATCTTGAATAGATCTTTACATACTTAATCCATTTTATACAATTGGCCAATCAAAAGTCCTAACTCTTATTGTTATACATTCAATCACACTACAAAATTTTCAACACTCAATCTCTATATAAAGAACGAGTCAGATAGAGTTTGGGTAGTTAGATCGAGTTGGGTTGATGCGAGAACTTACTAGGTAGATAGAAAAGAAAGGAGTCACTTAGATTATATCAGACTTTAATGATAAAGTCAGTTTAGTTTGAATTGATAAAAGGTAAATAAAGTAGTTAGTGTCAAAAGTCCTAAATATCTGTATGAAAACTGTATTGTATTTATAAAATACGAGAAGTACAATTAGTCCACGTGATCTGTTGAGGGATAGACACGTGATTGGCTGTAGTTTCTTTAGCCTTTTACGTATTAGGCTTGATAAGAACATATATAATTTCTAAAAATTAATGTTTTAAAATTAATAACAAAGAATTGATTCATTTAAAAAATTAATTCAGAATACAAATAAAAATGGGATTCAAAACTTAAGTTGCTACTTTGCCTTCCCCTACAAATAAGTGTCAGAATATCCAAATTGAAAAGAGGAAGAAGATCAAATCTCATCGAAATAAAAAATGAAAAATTAAATGTCAATAAAAATATGATCCACCAGAATTTTATTAATAATTTTGCCAAAAAAAAATCAAATTAAGGAGAGTGGACTATACACTCTTAAATACTTATTGATATTCATTTGTAATAATTTATTTTTGAAATTTCACAAATATCATTTATTACTTTTTTTTATATTAATTAAATATATGATTAATTTAAATTTAAATGTATTTATATTCTTAATTAAACTTAATTATTTATGTAATTAAAATATTATTTTTATAAGATAAAATTTACTAAAATTTATATTTAAAAATAAAAGAATAAAAAATTAAAATTTTATTTAATAATACATTTTAATTATATAAATAATTAAACTTAATTAAGAATATGAATAAATAATTTAAATAGAAAATAGTTAATTATTTAGTTAATATAAAAGTAAGTTAATAAAGAAATTTATAAAAATTATAGAAATAATTTATTCGAAGGGACCCATCAACATTCTGGAGTGCAGCTTCAAAAGAAATAGTTCGTCAGAAATGAAAATAGAAACCAAACCGGCCGAAGACCGTTTATTCTCGCTACAGGCGAGATCGTAGTCTTCAACTTCATCCTCATTCAGCAGATTCTAATAGCGGAGAAAAGAACGCAGAGATCTGCTTCTCTTCCCCATTTTGCAGTAAAAACACATTTTCCCTGTTCTCAAATCTCCAAACTGTGTTAATACCGTCCTGATTTTTCATTTTCATTGCAGATCTTATCTCTTTCTCTTTGTTGAATCCACCTTCGATTTCCAATATGAGTATTCAACAATATAGATAATTTTAATTACATAAATTTCGCACCCTGAACAATAAAGATTGTATACCGGTGGGATCGTATCAGTTAGTGCATTGAATTAGGTACAATGGGTTCGAACCAGTCCGTGCAAGAGGTAGAAGGGAGCGACGAGGAAGAGGAGGAAGAAGAAGATGGTAATGATGATGATGATGAAGGGAACGTCAACAGTAAGAGGGGTAGGTCGGAATCGGATAATCGTTTGCTGAAGAAGGTTTTGGAGCAAGAGCCGGAGACGCTACCGTTTCATGCATCAATATCGCCGCTGTCTCCGCAGCTCTCTTCCTTTGGAACGCCGCGGCTTGGGCCCTCCATCAAGGTGTGGGATCCTTACAACGTCCTGGCTCCGCCGTCGCCGGTGTTCTCGAGGAGCTTCTCTGCGAACGCCATGTACGATGACCATACGGTGATGGAAGTTTTTTTGATCAGCCATGGGGAGTGTGAATTGAATTTGAGGCCGGATTTGGTATGGGGTCGGTGCCCAGGTGCGGCGCTAACGCCGAACGGGGAGCGGCAAGCGAGGGCTATGGCTGTGTTTTTCAAGTCACAGGGTATTCGGTTCAATGCTGTGTATTCATCACCGTTGGGTCGGGCACGGTCGACAGCAGTCTCTGTCTGTAAGGTACTTTACAATTTGCATAAGCTCAGTTATAGTTTGGTAACAATTTTGAAGCGAAGGAAAGAACAATTAAGAGCTATACTATAGTGGAGTCTAGACGAAAGCTCTATCGAAATTGGATTAAGTCTAGTCATAAGCCTGTCAGCACTGTAAGATGATTTAATATGTTGGAGGTTGAAGGTGAGAAAATGACATTGCATTTACAACCAGGGGTATACTTGTGATGGGAAATAATTGATCACCGTTCTTGAATGGTCATAAATGTAGATAACAACTTAGCTGACGGATAGCTTACCTGAACATTGATCGTGCCAGCTATTTACTACATTAACATGTTTTGCTTCCATGAGACATCTTTCCCATGAACAGGATTGGCATCTTCTGATTGATGGTTATATATCAAGGATATCATATGTTTTTTAATGAATATGGTGATAAGCCTGTGTTTTCAATCTATGATGGTTTGGTAGTCATTTAGTATATATCAGTTGCTCTGTTAACCTTGAAGACTCCAGCGCGAAGTGGTTTTCAGAGTCTCCTCTAGTCACAGCTTGTTGGTTTTCACCTATGATAATTATCAAAATTATATTTTCTTCAAAGTCTCCTCTGTAACATGAAATGAAGCTCAAATCTCCGTCAATATATTTTTGGGTCTTGAATTTAAGTTTTAATTTAATGAATAGTGGACAAAAGTAAAAGAGGAGAAAATCATAATGGGAAGTTTGGTACTCTCTATACAATTCAATCTTTTCATTCCTTCTCTTCTTATTTAAATGGTGTAATGAGCTAATTAAAATTGACGCCAAGCATGAATTGCTTAAATCCTTAAGGATTAACTGAAAATGGTACTATAAGCTGATGAAATTTTCATTTATTGCCTTTTAATACAGATATAAAAAACTAACGCTCAAGTTTATCATTGAAAGTCATGCTGAATATTTTCAATTTAAGGTTGGACTGTCAGTAAAACAATAGCCAAAGATGCCAACTCTGAGTTGCTTTATATTGATTGCTGACTTGGTTGAATGAATTAGAAAAGTTATTGTCTGGATAACGATAGAAATTTATTGTCTGTATAATGATGGAAATTTTGCCTAGTAGCATCTCTTTGTACACAAGAACCAGGAGTGCATGAGTGTGTGACCTGCTAGTTAATGACACATGAAAACGTGAAATTATGTTATAGATTGAACCGTTAGTAGTGTGATTGTTTTACATTGAACTTCACGTGCCTTCAGAATTCCACTTCTGATGGATGCGGCATTGCTGATGAGAAAAGGACCAATTATATTACAGAATCTAGTGCTTGAAATCTCATCCTCTAAAGCTTTAATTGACAGGAAGTTAATTTTTCAGAGGAAGGGATTCAATCTGCAGACGCACTTGCAGATATGAGTCAAGGGAATTGGGAGGGCTGCCATCGCTCAGAAATATATACACCTGAAATTTTGGGCATCATTGACAAGTTGCAGCCAGATTTTGCTGCACCATCTGGTGAATCACTTAGACAAGTGGAATTCCGGATGATTCACTTCTTAAATGAAACTATTCTGGGACTTACTGAGAAATTGAGATTAGATCTCTCCTCACATCAAAATGAGAGCCAGGAGTTTGCACATCACAATTCCCATGCACTGACCAACTCAATTCATGACCAAGATGGACCTTCTCTCCATCCAAACCAATTGGATTTGCTGAACAGTCATCAACTGGGTCTCTTAAGGAAAAAATCTGGTAAGAGCAGGCTACAGGTTGTGACAACCACTGGAGATGCGATCGAAGACGAAACTTCTCCTAGTGAAGTCAAACACCAAAGTTCCCTCCATAGTTCAAGTTTCACAGGCCATTCAGCTTCTGTTTCATGTATAGCCGTTTTTACTCATTCAGTGCCAATTAAGTGTCTCCTTACTGGGGTTCTTGGATGCAGCCCACTGATGTCAAGTAGGATCTGCATAGAAAATTCATCAGTGACAGTGTTGCAGCAGTCTTTGAAAACTGGTTGGCAGATAAAAAGGCTGAATGATACAGCGCACCTTAGGCTTCTCTAACTAGAGAAGCTCTACTCACAAGAATCCCATTTTGGGATTGGTTGATTTTACAATTTTAGCTTGGTTGGTGCTATTTACCAGTTCACATGAATTGGCACCTTTTGTTGTAACCTTTATTTATTTCTGCACTTGTCGACTCCGAATGCGAAATGATGCGGGAGTTGTATTGTTGTATCAATTCTTTTGATTTGTAACATTACTAAAGCAGTTGCCATACCCTGCCTATATATTTTATGTACTTCAAAGGGTACGTTTGTTTTGGTCTGCGAGAGCTTTGAAGATATAATTTTTTATTCGCAATCTCAGATAAAGATTAGATTTGGTTTATGAAAGGTGACGGGTGCCTGTAAGGCGCAGTGACTAGTGAGGTTATCAGCAAGAAACCTCCAATATTACCCCCACTGATCTTATCTTTAATTTGCTAACAGCTCTTCAGCATACCTTGTGGATCATACTACAATCCATTCTGTCATGTGAGTCTGTCACGCGGTACGACGATTCTTCAGCCCTTCAAGATCTGAGATCCCCTTCTCTCTTTTTTGTGGTTCCTATGTGAAATTGACAAGTACAACCCCCTGCATTCAATAAATCTTTTGAGTAGCGTTTTGTATGTAGTTAGAATAAGATTCAAGTATATCAAAAATAACTAAAAATATATAAATTTCTCATTGCAATACACTTGTTCAGCCCATATCTCATCGTGGTGGCTGTACATGGCCGTGCTTTAACCCCTGCCGAGGTTCAGTTTCTTCAGTAACTCGTAGAACAATGGAATCTCTTCTGTATTGACGATACCAGACAAATGAAGACAACCCAGAGAAACAAAAGGTTCTAAACTTTTATAAGAAAATATGGTATATATTTCAATTTATATACTGAACTAAAGAAAATTGTCAGTTCATTCACATTTTAAGAATTGATTATCATTATTCTCAATTTTTAATGTTATTTTATATTTTGTTTTACGTAACTTTTATATATCTTCTTATATCTATTATTGTATTATTATTTATTAATCATATTTATTACTAATTTATAATTATGATAAAAAATGAAGAGTGGAACAAAAAGGCTGAGAGTAACATTTTCCATTTTTTAAACTACGTGTTTCTATTTGTTCAGTGCACAAACAGAACATACATCACTTCATGTTTACCCCGTCTCACATCATGTTTACCCCGTAATCTCTTTCTAATAAATTTCGATGCAAAGAGACAATAGAAATACTGCATCTCCTGCCTTTCCCGTGATTCTCACCAAACTGTCAGACACAATGGTGTAGTTACTGCTTATCTTCCCCCACTTCACTCACATTCCCTGATTTTATCACTATTTGAGTCATTTTGTTTAGCTGAAGTTCTCAGCAATTCATGGCTACTATCACCCAGTTATCTGCCTTTGCCTTTCTGGTTGTCTTGTTTGCCAATTCTCTGGCTCTTAGCTCAACTACTGAGCCATCAATTTCAGCTTCTCCAGCAATTTTGCCATACGTGGCTGCTCCTGAAGTTTCCTCATTTTTCCCCACTCCAAGTGCCGATCGACCAATGAGTTCTGCTGCTCCACCTATGGTAGAGTCATCTGCAGTGGTGCCAAGTTCCGGTGAATTCGTTGGGAAGAAGTCTTCCAGTTCAACTAGGTTGGATTGTGCAGCTGCCATTGTTGGTATCCTGCTCTGTAGTTTCTTGGTAACAAGCATAGTTGTTGTTTGAGGCTTTGAGCATATACCATGTCTGTGATTTTTGGAGGTTGTCCTTTCACCTACCGGTTTCCCTTAAATTTATCCATGTTTAATAACATGCCTGCTTAATATTCATGATATACCATTTTATTCCTATAATATATGTTCCTTATTTCATTAGATCTGAAGTTTAGAAGCAAGAGCTTAACGGGTATAAGATCCATGGCCAAATTGAAAACATACTATGCTCTTTTCCTTTAAGCAATGAGATCAAGAACCTTTGTTTCCTAACGCTGTCTAGTATCATACTTATTGTGGAACACTCCATTTTTTGAGTACTATTGAACTAATAAGTTTCAGAGTCAAGTTTAGTAAAATGGGAGAGTGTGATTCATCAAGAGAATGATACATTACTTCTTTGTGCAACTAAGATTTTATGGTAAAAAGAATTAATACACATTCCTTTTGGCTTTAGCCTATACCGAGGTTAAGCTTGTGTTCGTCAAGAAATTTATATATAAATTAGTTTTACATTGTTTACTTTAAAGAAGTTATAAATTAGACAAAATACCCTTTCAATTGTAATGGAGGGCTGCTAATGGGAAACGACACTAGACTTTCGACCAAGGCCAACTTACGTCCTGGTTCCACAAATATGTTGACACTGCGTCTCTTTTGGAACATTCGAAGTGGCGAATCTGTCTCTGTGGAAGCTCTTCGAGCTTTCCATTCCCTTCCAAATCTCACTATTGTATGTGTCTTTCAGGCACAATAAAACTCGGTAGAATTTCATAGCATACGGATCACCGTTTTGACTTGAAAACATCATGGACCATATTTTCTAGGTACTAATGGCACCTATAATAGCCCTCAGTACCACAAATGCTTTTGCTTATGGAATGACGTACTATTTCAGTTGAAGAATTAGTAAAATACTTCCAGAATTATTCATACAAACTTTGCTGCTTGTGTGTGGGTTACAAGATCTGTGAGGATGGAAAGTGAATACTAGTAAGCTATGGAAAGTCTAAAAGAAATCATGGATAGCAACCTCTGAGGATCTTGCCCATGGATATTCCTCCTGGCCTTGATATCCGTGGTTGGTCAAATTCTGAATCAGAATTTGAGTATCTTAAAGAAATCTGAAGGGACCTGTTCTCACGCTTCAATTTTTTCAGCTCTAATTTTAATGGGTTCCCTCTTTTCATCATTTCTTCTGACCAACTCTACCAGCTGCAGCAGATTATCCTCTGTAAGTTTCGTAATTTGAAACTTTAGTGCGGTCCACATATTGTCAAATTTTTAATCATTGGTGGATCTTCAGTTCTATGATTTGATTCTAAGATCTCAATCATTTTCATAGGTGGAAAAATCTGTCATTTTGCCTTCCGTTGGAGGGTCTCTGCATTTTAGTTCTGTTTTAAATTCCATGCCAAATAGATCAGCTGAGCCTGATATGAGTTCATGGTTTTCGTCTTCTAGCTTGTTTATTTGTCCAAGATCAAGGTTTGTACTATGAAGTTTGATATTAGGGCCTTCCTTGATAGATTTTAGAGGTCAATGACAGCCCCCCTTGAGATTCTGATCTTCCTAGTTACCCGTTGCTCTTCTGTTGCTGATTGCCCATAGGATGTTTGCCGTATTAGATGATGAGGAGATCCTGAATAAAAGGTGTGTTTCGGACCTCAGTTGGTCATAGGCTATGGCTAAAGCCCGGTAAAATATGCCAAACTCCTCAGGCATCTATATGAGATCTTCCCTCCTCTTTCGATGCATATCAGCTCCTTGATTTGAAGATTGACCATCTTCTAAAATGGTCATCATCATTACCTTCATTTTCTCATCAAAATCTGCAAATTAGTCAAAAGTACGGGAATTGTGAATGGAAAATCCAGTAGAACAAGTTAAGTGCCCTAGTGAAGATTCCAATAATCTGTTGCTTCACTGTGAACAACTCTTAACAAATTAATAGGCGGACATCCCATGTCTAAGGGAGCCAGGGAGTACGGAATACAATAAATTTATTTTTGATTCAACATTAAATTATTATTTTTATATTTTATAATAAAATAATAAATTATTCTTTTATAAGTTATATATATATATATAACATTTACATTATATTCATTTACTAAAAAAGAAATATGAACTTTATCAGTATAAAATATTAATATTGTATTCAAAAATAAATATAATTATA
>JASKGM010000013.1:7741601-7762340 GCA_034509205.1 Ceratonia siliqua | reverse complement strand
TCATTGGACTATATATACAAGTAATGTTTAAAATGAACCTTTTTTATATATCATGCATGTAAGAAGTACAATAATTTGCATATTTTTTGTCTCAATTATTTGAACCTTTGAGCATCTGAATGGATGGAATATTGCGATGGCTGAATGGAGAAATAGACTTTTATTTATTTTTTATCCAAAATTAAACCTTATGGGTGTTAAATATAATGCAAATGCATACATTTCAACGAGAATATATAAATCTATATGAGCAAGAAGATATGGATTCTGATGAGAATGCGTGCGCTGGACCGACCATAGAACATAAATTAATATGAAAATTGTATCCTCAAGACAAGTGAAAAGCAAAGGAAACCTTTTAAAAAGACTATATATCCTGCAATCTACTCTATACGTTTTAATTACTTGCTAGCCATTTGCTTTATCTTATTCCCATTCTTTCTTTCTTTCTTTCTTTTGCTCTTCGTCTCCCTTGTTTCCATGTGCAGCATTTTGTTTTTGGAGGAGATTTGTTTAGCAACTGATCACGTTAAGCCACCAGTACTCGTCCATCTTTTTTGCATGGAGATGGAAATGTTAATTGTCCATTAATTAAATTTAAACTATAGTATTTTTGTTCATTCTCTGTACTAATATATATTGTATTGCAACGAGAAAATAAAATACTATAAAAGCAGATAAACTACTGAGGCAGTTGTAGTACTGAGTCTCAGCTAATAATTTCTTCTTTTTTGGCATTACCTTCAGTGATTTATTCTGTTATATAATATGATTTCACCATTAATTAAGTCGCTTGCTAAGCAGAATATGGAAAAGTTAAAAACTATATACCAAGCCGGCCAGTTTTCAAGTGTTGGTACATAAACATTAGTGTATATAAAATAATAATACTTTACATAGATGGATCCATATATATATTTTTTCTGACATAAAAATGTATAAAAACGACTTCCACAACTTTAGATATTTTAAATAACTTTGAATAAAGTGACATCTCTATTACATGCATATAGAGATAATTAAACATTAATGTCTTGTTCTCCGATTAACACTTCAACTGATGTAGTTAGAGTACTCTTTGGTTATCTTATTCTTGTCTTGGCCCTAAAATCTCATTCAGATTTGCACCTTTTTATGTCCATATCACCGAAAGAATAGCAAAAAGAAAAACAAATACACTCATCGCATCTATAGCTCCTCTTTTTCAACTCAAAGATTTTGGATTGATATATGCAGGGACATTCTTTTAAGAACCATCTAAGAAACCCCTTATTATTATTATTATTATTATATATGTTCTTCTTGATTTATTACAATCATAATCACTAATGAATATAATTTCATTTGTTTTTTTTTTTAAAAGATAGATAACTAATGTTTTTGTAGAAGATGATGATGATGATGATCAAAAGTACCCATTTGGATTGCAGGGTGAGCGGAACAAATTAAAGAAGAGAGAAGGCATCATGACTAGCTAGCGAGGGAACTTTATAGCCAGCCATATATAAGCAAGCATTGGATCAGCTTAATAATTCATAGAATAACGATGTTGTCATCTTATAGTGATCACAGTGGAGACAGGCGTCAGACAAGTCTGTGAAGCCAACACAACAAAGTTGGGACTGTGCAGGACTGTTTGTCGTCTGCTTTTCATGCTTAGTTCACTATATATTAATTAGTTCCTTGGTAACTAGCAAGGTGTTCATCAATTATTAAATTAAGCAGTGGAAGGACAATGGGGGATGATATGGGGCGAAGGCTACACACTCGAGACAAGACGATAGTGGCCTCAATCATAGTACCCTCTTCCCCCATAACTATCCTTTTTTCTTAAATTTGTTTTCATGTTTAACAACATTAACACATGTTTTCTGGAATGTCTTCTGCAAACACTTTAATATTTAATTAATTACTTTTATGCCATATTAATATTAGAATTGAGCAGTATGAGAGATGACTTTGGTCAAATCTTCACTAGTTTTGACATGAGAGTATGACAATATCTTATCATATCAAAAAATAAAATAAAAAACTAAGGATCTGTGTGGAATCCAAAGATGTAGCTAACTAAGAGGCAGCGAGTGGCGCAGAAACCATCATGTCAGCTTTAAACAGGAGCGTACTATGGAGAGTGTTTTTCCTTTGACGTAATTTGTGAATTTGAAGAGGATGCGGGTTTGAGGACAAAGGTAAGACAGATTCATAATCCTCTAGCCAGCTCCCAGACCCAGTACGTATCTAAAAAGAGCTGCATATAATTAAGCGGGCATCTCTGTTTACTTGGATTTATATTCTATGATCGCGGATATTTATTAGGAGGTCTACCCAGGAAGAAATCCAAATGAAAGGTCACAGTAATCTTCTCTTCCATCTTTTCTTTCTTTTTCCCAAACAGAGGAATGGGTCAAGGACGTGGATTCAGTACCAATTCTTTTAGAGACATTATAATTATTTATTAATTTTTAAATGATTATAATTTACTTAATAAAATATATATTTTGTTTATTTTCTTATTGTGATCATATAAAAATTATTAGATAATCATGCTATTAAAATAACGTGTTTATTTTATATCCAGATTTTGGTCATTTTATGAAAAGGAAAACGTTAAACATGGGGCTTCTGTGAGTGTTGTGCTTTCCAAATTCCAACTTACCATTCAAGATTTGGGCCTATATACTGAATAAATTAAGGGAATTTAACTCATTTTTCTAAAATTATAGGAAGATTGCCTCCCTCCTGTATATATCACTTAAACATCTAACATCTCTATTTGAAAATATCTTAAAAATTAAAAATGATCTCACCCTTATAGTTATATACATTATATAATTATTCAACATGGACTTTCAACATATATCTATAACAATTTGTTTGACAATTACGAATGTGTGAAACAGTGCTTTTGGTTAGGGTAGAAGTTACAGACCTTGGATTTTGGGGTTGCTATTCTGCTGAGGTTTGACATTTTTGCACTCTACAGACTACAGGTGGTGTGGTCTTTGATCTGGGCGCTTCAGCTCCTAGTCGACTAGCTGAAGCACCGACGTCATCTAAGATATTTTGGTTGATATATATATATATATATATATATATATAATTTCGTCTTCAATATAAAATATGGTTATTTATTAAAAATGAATTATAACAATATTTATAATATTAAATTATACTAATAAAAATTAAAAATTTTAATAACATTTAATTTGTAATAAAATATTTCTATTTGAAATATAACATTTTAAAAATAAAAGAGAGCTATAATTCAATAGGTGCCAAATACACTCTCGGTACCAATCATTCATCGGATAGACAATACTATTTTTTAGAACACGATATGGTAAATTTTAGGACAACAATTTCCTATAGTTGCTAGTTTGTAAGAAAAATTGAATTTAGAAAGACAGGTTACTCTCGCCACATGTCGATGATAGCGTACTCTTTAGCTTCATCTTCAGATTCCAAGAGCTTAAGCTGAACGATGGGTGCAGTCCCGCCTCAATGAAAATTCACAACCAAAAGACCATAGAAAAACACAAGGAGATCCATTCCTTGCCATTTTGCAGCGAAGACCCACTTCTCCTCCTGTTATCAGATTTCCCTTTAATCTCGAAACTTTGTGCCAATAGTTCGTTTCTGATTTTCCATCTTTCTGTGGATCTTATCTTTCTCTCTCTCTGTTCAATCCATTTTCTATTTATAACATGCCCATTCTGGATTTGTTGATGATTTCAACAACGTAAAATTTTGCTCACTGTGTGTAAAATGCGATACATTTCAAATCTGAACGGTAAGGTTTGCATCTTGACGGGATCGGTGGGATCGTTTCAGCTAGTTTATTGAATTAGCCACAATGGGTACGAACCAGTCCGTACAAGTGGTCGAAGAGACCGACGAGGAAGAGGAGGAAGAAGAAGATGAAGTGAACATCAACGGCGAGAGGGGTAGGACGGAATTTGATAATCGTTTGTTGAAAAAGGTTTTGGAACAAGAGCCAGAGATGCTACCGTGCCACGCATCAGCATCGCCACTTTCCCCGCAGCTTTCTTCTTTGGGAACCCCGCGGCTTGGGCCCTCCATCAAGGTGTGGGATCCTTACAATGTCCTAGCGCCGCCGCCGCCTCCGGTGTTCTCGAGGAGCTTCTCTGCGAATTCAATGGAAGACGACCAAACAGTGACGGAGGTGTTTCTGATCAGCCATGGGGAGTGTGAATTGAATTTGAGGCCGGATTTGGTGGGAGGTCGGTGCCCCGGAGCGGCGTTAACGCCGAATGGGAAGCGACAAGCAAGGGCTTTGGCCGTATTTTTGAAGTCACAGGGTGTTCGGTTCAACGCTGTGTATACTTCACCATCGGATCGGGCACGGTCAACGGCAGTCTCTGTGTGTAAGGTACTAGACAATTTGCATATCTCACGCAGTTAAGTTCATTAAATATTTTGATGCACGTTTGAAACGAAGGAAAAAAAGCAATTACGACCTATGCTTTGATGGAGTCTAGGCTAAAACTCTAAAGAAATCGGATTATCCCTAGTAATAAGGAGTGAATAACTTCAAATTAAACGATGGGAGTTAAAGATGAGGAAATGACATAGCAACTTAGCTGGTGGTTCTCCAGAGTTGATCATAGATTACTGACCATTGATCAACTACATTTACATGTTTTGCTTCCATAAGACATCTTTCAATTGACCAGGATAGAAATCTACTGATTGATTATTATATCATATGTGAAGAAATCATATTGTTTTAAATGGATAGCTTGCGTTTCTATCAGTCATGGCTTTGAATCTTATTTAGTCTAGCATAATCTTTAAATTCTCTTCTGACCTCGAAGAATTGGAGGACAAGTGGACTATTGAGAGTCTCCTATAACCACACCTTGTTGGTTTTCACCTCTGATATAGTGATATATATCAAACTGATATTTTTCTTCTCACTTCTGTAATATGAAATGTAGCTCACTTCTCTAGTCAATATGTTGTTGGGTCTTGGTTTTAAGTGTAACAGTATAACTCTACAAAGAGTGGACAAAGATAGAGGAGGAAGAAATGATAGGGGTGATACTATGGAAGCACTATCTCTCAAGAGGTTGTGCTTTTAACTATTAGATGCAGAATGAGATTCTCACTTTAAAAATTTATTGGCATTAAAAAAATAAATTTAGAATCGCAATGTGCATCTAATGGCAAAAAAATTTGACCTCTTGAGAGGTAGAGCTCTCCCTAGCATCGCCCAAGTGATAATCGGAAGTTTGCTACTCACTTTACAGTTCAATTTGTTCCTTCCATCTTTTATATCCATGTTGCATAGAGCTAATTCACATATCAGTTTAGAACTGTAGATGATGTGATGAAATAAATCTGAGACGAAAGACATGGAGGGATGTAAGAGAACATGTCTTGTCTTCCATATGTTGACTGCTATGTGTCAACAATAATATTTGTTATCAAAATTGACACTAAGTATGAGATGTTTAAGTCCATTAATGCTGTTCTAGTTTCTTGCTTTTAAATATTGAGATAAAAATTAAAACACGTTACATCAAATTCCTTTGTGAACACCATTCTGAATATTTTCAATTGCAATAAAGGTGGATGCTTTTATTCTAGTGTTGAAGTGTCAGCAGGTAAATGATAAATCTGATATGGAAGTAATGTATTTATGAAATTAGAAAGGAGAGTGGCAAAGAATGGCCAAAGATGCCACAGCTGTTTATTACTGTTTCTTTATACTGATTGCTTGGATGAACAAATTGGGAAAGTCATTGTCTCCATATAATCAAAGCAGGCTTTATAATGTGGAATTTTTGAAAATTAAGACAGCAAATATGCTAGACAGTTAAGGGCTTGGAATGACTTAAATTCATGAACAACATTAATTTAAGAAAATAATGTACTTGAATTGGTAGTAAATGTTATGAAGGGAATTTGGGTTAGCAGCGCCACCTTTTACTCAAGAACAATGAGTGAATGATTGTGCGTGGATGTATGACCTACTAGTTAAAAGACACATGCAAAGATGAAATTTCGTGTCGATTGAACCATAAGTGTGTATGATTGTTTTACATTCAACTTTACATGCCTTCGGAATTCCACTTGGATGGATGCAGCATTGCTGATGAGAAAATGACAGATTATATTATGGAATGTAGTGCTTGAAATCTCATTCTATCAAGCTTCAATTGACAGGAAGTCAATTTTTCAGAGGAACAGATTCAATCCTTGGATGCTCTTGCAGAGATGAGTCAAGGGAATTGGGAGGGCTGTTCACGATCAGAAATATATACACCTGAAATTCTTGGCATAATTGACAGATTCCAACCAGATTTCACTGCCCCATCTGGAGAATCACTTAGACAAGTGGAATTCCGGTTGATTCACTTCTTAAATGGGACTATCGTGGGATTGCCTGAAAAACTGAGATTGGATCTCTCCTCACATCAAAATGAGAGCCAGGCCTTTGCACAGCACAATTCCCATGCTCTGAGCAACTCGGTTCACGACCAAGACGGATCTTCTCGTCACCTGACTCACTGGGATTTACTCCACAGGCATCGACCAGGACTCTCAAGGAAAAAATCTGGTAAGAGCAGGCTACAGTATGTGACAACCACTGGAGATGAGATTGAAGACGAAATTTCTCCTAGTGAAGTCAACCACCAATCTTCCCTGCATACTTCAAGTTTCAGCAGCTATTCAGCTCCTGTTTCTTGTATAGGTGTTTTTACTCATGCGATGCCAATTAAGTGCCTCCTGACCGGGCTTCTTGGATGCAGCCCACTGATGACACATAAGATCTGCATAGAAGATTCTTCAGTGACTGTGTTGCAGCATTCTTTGAAAACTGGTTGGCAGATAAAAAGGGTTAATGATACAGCCCACCTTAGGCTTCTTTAGTGAGAGAAGTTTCACTCACTGGAACCTGAATTTTGTCATTGGTTGCATTTATAAATTTAGCTTGGTTGTTGCTATTCACCAATTCACATGAATTGGCTGCTTTTTTTGTAACCTTTATTTATTTCTGCACTGGTCGACTCCCAAATAGGAACGACGCGGGAGTTGGATTGTTGTATCAATTCTTTTTTATTTGTAGCATTATTAAAGTTGCTGCTATACAGCTACGACTGCATGCCATGTATTTCATGTACTTTTAAAGGGTACAATTTTGGAAATCAAGAGCTTTGATGAGTTTTTTCTTTTCCTTTTCTCAGATAAATACAACGATTAGATTTTGTTCATGCACTATCCTTGGATTCTTCAAATGTTATATAAATCATAAATGGGACCACGGGTACGGGATAGCTATCTGGCCCAGTGAGGTCCTGCAGGAAACCTCCGAACGATCTATTCTCTCCTGCCTTAGGCATCGCAATCTTCATGACAGCGGTCGTACCGGCAGCGCGATCAAACAAAGCAGAAAGTCAAGTGAAAGGGCTCTTTGCTCTCGGTCTTGGGAGAACGTTCATAGAGTTTTCTTATGTGGTCACCAACTTCACACGTCCGCGCCTACTGCAGCTGGAGGATCAAGGCGAGTTTACACCATGCTCTATTCTTATCTTTTGTTTGTCGCATCTCCGTGGCATACAGGGTGGAACATGCTACAATCCATTTTGTCATGCGAGTCTGACTTGCTACGGTGGTTTTTCAATTAATAAGTTACTATTTCCTTCAAGTATATGAGGATTTTCCCCTTTGTTTCTTGTGTTACCCAAAATCCAAAAAAGAAAATATAAAAAAAGAAGGGAGTGCTCATTGTGCTTCAATGGTCTGCAGAGATGTGCTTGTAGTGGGTATGGGTGTGTGAGAACTGAGAAAACATTACTCGGTTCTTTTATCTTTTCGTTTCAGTAAATTCTTTAAATGTTTCTTATTGAAATAATTCAAAATTGAAAATTTATTTGATTGTCCTCATCATGGCTAGTGGATTCATCCAAGCCATGCCACATGGGGTAGGGTAGGCACTGTCAAGCCGACAGAACCGGACCCTTGCATTCAAACCTAAAACCTTGAACATGTGAAAAACCTCATCGTGTCAGCGGTACATGGCTGTGCATTGTCCCCTGCGCAGGTTGAACTTCTTCATTAGCACTAAGAAAATATGGAATCTCTTGTTTACTGATGACAACAGACAAATCAAGAGAAACAAAAGGTTTTATTAAGTATGGATGGAAAGAGACAATAGAAATACTGCTGCTCCTCTAACCCGTGATGCTCACCAAATGCACCAACTAAACAGTCACTCAGGCACTCTGATACAGTTATTGCTTATCTTCCTCCACTTTTTCCCACATTCCCCGACTCTACCACTATTTGCATCCTTCTGTTTAGCTAAAGTTCTCAGCAATTCATGGCTGCTATCACCCAATTATCTGCTCTTGTCTTTCTGCTTGTCTGCTTTGCCAATTCGCAAGTTCTGAGTTCCACTACTGAGCCTGAAATTTCAGCTTCTATAGCCGTTTTACCCTACGTAACAGCACCTGATATTTCATCATTTTTCCCCACTCCAACAAGTGCGGATCCACCTATGAGTCCTGCATCTCCTCCTGAGGGAGACGCACCTGCAAAGGCCAGTTCCGGTGAATTTGTTGGGAAGAAGTCTTCCAGTTCAGACAGGTTGGATCGCGCAGCTGCCATTGTAGGTATCCTGCTCTGCAGTTTATTCTTGGTATCAAGCATGATTATTTGAGCATGTACCATGGCTAGTGTTTTTGGCTTAAAGGAGATTGTAATTTTCACCTACCAAAGGAAGCGTTGTTTCCCTTATATTTTATCCATGTCCATTTTATGCCATTTCTGATTTCTTACCGATTCATCTTTGTATTCGTAAATCAAATGATATCTTGTTTCATATTTCGTGAGTTTCGAATCTTTAAAAGCAACAGCTTAACCGATTTATGATCTATATAGCAAAACTAGAGATACCTAGATTTCAACTGACAAGGTCAAGGACCTCTGTTTCCTAGGAATGTTCAGGGTACAAAATTACTGCTCATATCTATTGTGGAATGTACAGCATGTTCATTTTTCCAACTCAAAGATTTCATATTCAAAATTTTGAAGTGAGTAGTGAGATCTATCAATAAAATGACGGATTACTTGGTGTAACTAAAATTTTGATGAACATAAGGAAAATTAATAAAAACACATCCCTTGTCCTCTGTGCTTGTGAATGGGAAGCCACCGCCATTAATTTTTTTTTACGCAAGAAAGAGGTTAAAACTTAATACGTAATATATAATTTTTTTTATTTTGTTACTTATAATGAAATAAAAAATAAGTTCATTATTTTTTATATTCAATAATTAAATTTAAAATAGTACCTATTAAAAATTTTTATTTTTGATATTTAAGATAAATGATTTTAAAATTTTAAAATATTAGACAAAAATAAATCTCATAAAATAATAATTTAGAATGCTGTATCATTAAAAGAACTTAAATAGAATTAATTCAAAAATTTAATTTCTCTGAAATAAGTGGACTTCTCTTCAACAAATTTGGCAGCGGCGTACAAATTGCGGATCCCAATACTTTGCTCCAAAATTTGCAACTTAAAGGAAATTTTGGAGTGCAAATTGGAAGTCTGAAATTGATAAAATTAACAAAAAACCTGATAATTATTAATTGGGGTACGAATGAATGAAGATGTCAAAATGTAGCTCATTTCTCCTCAGATATCCTTGGGTAGCCGATGGGAAACAATATTCGACTTCGATTAACACCAACCTTACAACCTGGTTCAACAAATATGTTGACAAAACCAGCGTCTACTCTTGGAACACAGTCATCGCCGATTTGGCTCGAAGCGGCGACTCTATTGAAGCTCTTCGAGCATTCTCGTCCATGCGAAAGCTCTCTCTGCATCCAAATCGTTCTACCTTCCCTTGTGCCATCAAATCCTGCTCTGCCCTTTTTGATCTTCATGCGGGCAAGCAAACCCATCAACAAGCTTTAATCTTTGGATTTGAATCGGATCTTTTCGTGTCCTCCGCTCTCATTGACATGTACTCCAAGTGTGGCGAGTTGAAGGATGCAAGAACACTGTTTGATGAAATTCCTACTAGAAACGTGGTCTCTTGGACGTCCATGATTGCTGGTTACGTCCAAAATGATAATGCCCACGGAGCAATATGCTTGTTTAAAGAATTGTTGATCGAGGAGAGAGATAATAAGGTGGATGACGAAGTTTTGGTTGATTCCATTGCTGTGGCTTCTGTTATATCAGCTTGTTCTTGGGTACGCTGGAAGAGCATTACTGAAGGTTTTCATGGTTTAGTGATAAAAAGGGGCTTTGAGGGGTATTCGGGGATCGGCAATACTTTGATGGACTCATATGCCAAGTGTGGCGAGCTAAATATGTCCAGGGAAGTGTTTGATGGGATGGCTGAGAAGGATGCTGTTTCTTGGAACTCTATGATTGCTGAATACGCACAAAATGGATTATCCGCGGAGGCTGTCCAAATTTTCTGTGCGATGGTGGAGAACGGCAATGTCAGCTACAATGCTGTGACTTTATCTGCTGTGTTGTTAGCCTGTGCACATTCAGGATCTCTGCAGGTGGGGAAGTGCATACATGATCAGGTATGCAGAATTTTTTCTTCATTCGCATGCTACTGGTTCTATAGATCCAGTTTGTTCGTTTACGAAATATGCTCCTGTAATCACTCATCAAATTTTTTGTCCAAGTAATTGTTTTTATGTACAAAATATTTAGCTAGGTGAAAATTTTCAATCTTATACCTGTTGTCTTCTACTATAGGTGATAAAGAAGGCTTTGGAGGATAACGTATTTGTAGGTACTTCTATTATTGACATGTACTGCAAATGTGGGAGAGTTGACATGGCTAGGAAGGCATTTGATCGCATGAAAGAAAAGAATGTTAAGTCATGGACTGCTATGATCGCTGGTTACGGAACGCATGGCTGTGCAAAAGATGCTATGGAAGTCTTCTACAAGATGATAAGGTCTAGAGTCAAGCCAAATTACATTACTTTTGTGTCAGTTTTAAATGCTTGCAGCCATGCCGGTCTGTTGGAAGAAGGCTGGCATTGGTTTAACAGAATGAACCATGGCTTTAATGTTGAACCGGGGATTGAGCATTATTCATGCATGGTTGATCTCCTTGGGCGTGCTGGTTATCTTAGGGAGGCCTATGGTTTGATCAAGCAAATGAAAGTAAGGCCTGATTTTATAATCTGGGGTTCCCTTCTTGGGGCTTGTAGGATTCACATGAACGTGGAGCTAGGGGAGATCTCTGCAAGAAAACTATTTGAGTTAGACTCAAGTAACTGTGGGTACTATGTGCTACTCTCCAATATTTATGCTGATGCTGGAAGGTGGGAAGATGTTGAGAGGATGAGAATATTTATGAAGAGACATGGATTGCTTAAAACCCCTGCATTCAGTTTAGTTGAACTTAAAGGTAGGATACATGTATTTTTAGTTGGTGACAAAGACCATCCTCAACATGAGAAGCTTTATGAGTATTTGGACAAATTGAATGTCAAGCTGCAAGAATTTGGCTATGTACCAAATGTAACATCAGTGCTTCACGATGTGGATGAGGAAGAGAAAGGAATGGTTCTAAGAGTTCACAGTGAGAAACTAGCTGTGGCCTTCGGAATCTTAAATTCAGTTCCTGGTACGACAATCCAGGTAATAAAAAATCTTAGGGTTTGTGGTGACTGCCATACTGTAATTAAATTGATTTCCAAAATAGTTAATCGGGAAATTGTGGTCAGAGATGCCAAGCGATTTCATCATTTTAGAGATGGGTTATGTTCATGTGGGGACTATTGGTGATAGCAGTGGTGATAAAGGGAATTGGAATTTTAGTGGTGTTGGAGGTGCATTACGTTCTTCATCATCAAGGCCTGACCAGAAGCATGTTGCGCCTTTGTATTTACTTCGTAATGGCACATATCTAAATTGAAAACACTGATTAATTTTTTGAGGAATGAATGGAGAATCAGATTTTTTTCAACAAGAATAGTGACATGATTTTCAGCTGGTTTTTTAGATGGCTCGTTTCCAGTTCTTATATCTACGTTACAAGGTATAAAATATCTACTTAATAGTGACAAGATGTTTATTGTGATAGTGATACCATGAGAATTGTATCCATATAATTGACCAGTGGGTCTTTTGAGCACTACTAAACTAAGGGGGAATTTTATAGCAAACTGGTCACTCTTTTGACTTCAAATCATCATGAACGATAAAGATCGTGTAAAATAAAACTTTCTGGCCTATTTTTCCCTCAGTACTACAAATGCTTATTTGATTATGGGAATGACGAAGTATCTCCGTTGAAGCATTGGTAAAGTTCTTCTGGAATATATCATGAAAATTTTGTTGCTTGCATGGATTACAAGATTTGCGGGGATGGAAAGTGAATACTAGTAATCTAGGGAATTCTACAATATATCATGGAGAGCAACCTCTGAAGAGCTTGGTCATAGATATTCCTCCCGGTCTTGATCTTCGTGGTTGGTCAAATTCTGAATCAGCATTAGAGTATCTTAAAGAAATCTGGAGGGCCCTGTTCTCACGTTTCAATGCTTCCAGCTCTAACTGGAGCCTTTTAATGGTTTCCCTTTTTTGGTCATTTCTTCTGACCAACTCTACCAGCTGCTGCAGATTATCCTCTGTAAGTTTTGAAATTTGAAACTCTAGCACGGACCACATATTGTCAAATTTGTGACGAGTCATTGTTGGATCTTCAATTCTCTGACTTAATTCAAAGCCCTCGATCCTCCTAAGAATGTTTTCATTGGTGGAAATTTCTGTAATTCTTTCTTCTGTTGGAGTGTCTTTGCATTCTAGTTCTGCTTTAAATTCTATGCTGCTTGGTTCAGCCATCAGTTCATGATATTCATCTTCTAGCTTGTTCATTTGTCCAAAATCAAGGTTTGTACTATCAAATTTAATATCAGGAGTTTCCATGATAGATTTTAGACGGCAATCAAAGCCCTCCTCTAGTTTTTGGTCCTGTAAGTTAGCTGTTGCTTTTCTATTGGAGATAGCACGAGGGATTTTTGCTGTATTAGAAGAAGATGAAGACCCTGATTGAAAGGTATGAGATGTTTCGGACCTCAATTGGTCATATGCTATAGCTAAAGTACGGTAAGATTTGCTAAACTCTTCAAGCATCTGTATGAGATCTTCTCTCCTCTTGTGATCTGAAGAGTGGTTCTCTTCTAAAATGGTCGTCATGGCCTTCATTTTCTCATCCAAATCTGCAATTTAGTAAAAAATTGTAGGAATTTATGAACGTAAAATGCATCAGAACAAGGACCTTTTGGGATTCCAACAACCTGTTGCCTTTGGTCAACTCTTACATTTACGTGGGACAACCCAGGTTTGAACCCAAAGATGGGGATTGGAGAAGTCTCGCTATGGAGAAGGCTAAGGGGTTCTAAGGAGGCAAATTAGGACTTTATGAGTAGCTTTTCGTTATGTGTTGATGGCCTCACAGCCTTTTACTCTTGCATAATACATAGTTTACAATTTACATTCGAAATTTAGCCGCAAGCAGCCGTTGGTGACAATTTTCTGGGCAAAAATAGTTTGTAATCGAGTACATTGACTTCAAACATTTTGGCTGTAATTTTCTAGCCTACGTCAAACCCACCTACCCACCGACCTTGCTTCGGCGATTATAATGATGATCGCATGGTTTTAATGCCAAAAACGAAGTAAAAGTAAAAGAAAAGTATATATATATATTCATAAAGCACAAAGAGATAATATAGAATAACAACTCTAATAAAAATGATGGCACAATGCAAAAGAATATGCAGCAAAAATGTTGTATGCGTATGTGTGAAAGGAAGGGAAAGAGAGACCTGATATAGTTGTTTGAAGCCATTGAGAGTGGTGGAAATGAGCATAACCTGTTGATTGAGGACATTTATTCTCCATGAACAAATGTGTTATCTATCCCAGAAGGAGATAATAATGATTAATGAGACAAATACAATGGAAGCGAGCAGAAGAGGGTAAAGACCTTGAAAAGCCAATGTCTAGCGGCCGACGAACGTTAAGGAGAGATTCTTTGTCAAAATCGAACGCATTCTACAGTAGAGCTCTAGTTGCTCTATGCCTATGGTTTCTAATTTACCATTTTAAATGCCAAATTTGAATGTCACAGTCATCTGCTGATTATTTTCTAATTTACCTTAAATTTTGTACTTGATATTACACTCATGCAGCTGTCTCTCTATGATTAAATTAATGAAGAATAATCGTAGATTTTATGTTATATATATCCATTTATTTATTTATTTTTATTAACTTAATCTAATCAGCTTTAGGGGTGTTTAGAAAATTTCCATTGGACTAAAATGGTTTCCTAAATTATAGGTGGCGTTGATTGATTGTCATTGATATTCCCAATATATATGAGCAGGAATAAACCCCCGCCGGTTCCCTCGCTTCCTCTTCTTTTCAACCGTCTTTCACAAGGGCACTAAATTGCCATTCACGCGCCATTTTATTACGGATGCACCCTTTCACTACAATATTTATAGATATCTGACTTCCTTACAAGTTACATGCATGCATCTTACCAATATTGTTTTTATAATAATTAAATTCATATTATAAATCACAACTCTGTATTTAAAAAAATTGGTTAACATATTTTATTATTTAAGAAAGTAGATTAAATGACTGAGAATGCAATTTCAAAAATAAAATTTATTAAAACTTTTTAAATATGTATACGTAATTTTTTAAATTAATCAATTTTCATAAATAAACAGTTTATTAAAAAGAATAACGTGAGACCCATTTTGACCTTTACCCGGAACACAAGTGTCAACATGGTAATTCAGACAAATTAGATGGCCATTTTGTCATGCAAGGGTTGGCCATTGGTGCATTTACAGGAAGCAGCAGCTTTTAGAGCAGCCAGCTTTTGGCAGCCAGGGATTGGGAGACTCTCTGGCTTTCATTTCCCATTTCCGAGACCCTCCTTCGTTGCTTTCTTCGTTGTCTTCTTCGTTCTCACCCTGTGCTCTTCCCTTCATCGATGGCTCTCTCAGATAGCTCACGCCGCCAATCTCTGATCCCGAGCTTCCTCTACTCCTCATCTTCCTCCCACAAAACCCTACCTTTGCAGAACATGCTCAACTCTAGCCCTGTTGCCGTCTCTTCGCCGGCTTCTAATCTCCAAGGAGGATCGTCCAGGAACAGCTTCGTGATTCCAGCTCCGAGTGAACCTGGCAAGATTGAGATGTACTCGCCTGCTTTCTATGCTGCTTGCACTTTTGGTGGAATCCTGAGCTGTGGCCTCACTCACATGGCGGTTACACCTCTTGACCTAGTCAAATGTAATATGCAGGTCTGACTCTCTCTCGATCCGCCACTTTTGATTAAATTTAAATTCTAGTTGTGTTCGGTTATGCTATGCTGTATTAGCAGTATACTTAGTGATGATTTAGATCTGTACTTTGTATTTGAGTTCTCTCTGATTTTATTTTCTATGGGCATGTATGAATTCGTATGCTGATTCAATAGATCTAGAATAATGATTGTTGTGTTTTGCTGAAAATCCCTTTCTCAATATCAAAATTGTACCTTAATTTATCCTCCCCTCCCTTTTTCAAGCTTCATATACCTGCTGATCCTGGCCTTTGCTATCATCCTGATTAAGTCCTTTAGATTCTGTAGTTATAGACTTGTAGCTGTATTCACCAATGAAATGCTGAATTGATTCTGTAAGAGTATTTTCTCCAGGGGCAGTTCGATATAAATGACTTCGAAATTCTTTCATCTTTTGTACATATGTTAAGAGTGTTTACTACTAGCGTGTCTGGTAGGTAATCCTTTGAATTGTAACACTGGAATTATATATTGTTAGACTTCATATTTACTTTCAGAAGAGGAAGTTTTATGTCATTTGATTCAACTTGGTTGTTCCTTGGGTTTTTCTTTAACTTCAAATCAATTATTAATTTCAGATTGACCCCGCAAAGTACAAGGGCATCTCATCTGGATTTGGAGTATTGCTCAAGGAGCAGGGATTCAGGGGCTTTTTCCGAGGCTGGGTGCCTACTTTGCTTGGTTACAGTGCTCAGGGTGCCTGCAAATTTGGATTCTATGAGTTCTTCAAGAAGTACTATTCTGATATTGCTGGTCCAGAGTATGCGGCCAAGTACAAGACCTTGATCTACCTTGCTGGTTCAGCATCAGCCGAGGTTATTGCTGATGTTGCACTTTGCCCCTTTGAGGCCGTGAAGGTCCGAGTTCAAACTCAGCCCGGTTTTGCTAGAGGTCTGGCTGATGGGCTTCCAAAATTTGTTAAGTCTGAAGGAACTTTAGGGTATGCTTGTAAATGCTGTGAACTCCGACATTCTTTTAGTCGAGGGTGGTGTATAATTGTGAATTTACTGCAAGCTACGATGCATCTCTAATGAAATGTCTTTCTGATTTCAGGCTGTACAAGGGAATAGTACCTCTGTGGGGGCGCCAGATCCCGTGTAAGTTGGCCATCACTTTTTAGTTTGTAGACTTTCACTTTACTTTGATGTTTAAAGTGCTTTCTATATTGGGTGTTTGTGTATTTTTTTCATTATATCTTACTTTGGTTTTAAGGCAATGATTTAGTTTGGGCTTTATTTTCCTATAAGTGCCAGATTTATCTCGTTTACTGCTCATTGTAACACTACCTGTTGCACTAGCTGCCCCATTTGGATCTTATCTTATACGAACCTAATGGGCTCACCAGTCAAAATAAGCTTAAGCTACCTTCATATGAGCTCGGCTGAGCCCAGTTTATTTGCTCAGTTCATTTGACTCAAAAAATCCAGCCCACTTGGTTAAAGAAAAAAAAACTATTTCATCTTTCTTTCAAAACATTTATTTATATCCAATATAATACTTGTAAATATATAATAACATATATTAAACATTAAATAGTAACAAATTATTTATATAAAAGCTATATTTTATAATATATTTAAATATATAAATTTAGCCAGCTCATGAGCTGAACACATTTTGGGTCAAGCTCAGCTCATCGAGCTAGTTGACAAGCCAAGCCATGAGTTACTCATGAAGGTTTGCTACCATCCTGGTAAACTAACTACTGAAGCAATTGTTCATGAAGTAAAGATTGTGGAAATCCGCACTATGAAAATTGCCTCTGATTTTTTTTTTCCTGGTTATTGTCCAAGTTTATATCTATCATGTGCTGCTTTGTGCTTTGAAGTTTGAAGTTTCACCTCCTATAGTTCTAGTTATTAATTGGAAGATAACTGTTGATGGAAGCTAATTAATCTAACTCTGATGTGAAGACTCGTGAATGTTAATAATGGTATTTCTCGCAGATACAATGATGAAGTTTGCTTCTTTTGAGACTATTGTGGAGATGATTTATAAGCATGCCATCCCCACACCAAAGAATGAGTGCAGCAAAACTCTGCAGCTTGGTGTGAGTTTTGCCGGTGGATATGTTGCTGGCGTTTTCTGTGCTATTGTGTCTCATCCTGCCGACAACCTCGTCTCTTTCCTGAACAATGCCAAAGGAGCAACAGTTGGTGATGTGAGTGCCAGACTTCGTAGATTTATTGTGAAGTGTTTGGTGTTTTTTCTGCTTTTGGCAGGTTTATTAAATGTGGTCTACTGTCTAATGCAGGCTGTGAAGAAGCTTGGTTTGTTGGGTCTCTTCACTCGTGGACTACCTCTCCGTATTGTTATGATTGGAACTCTCACTGGAGCTCAATGGGGAATATATGATGCATTTAAAGTCTTTGTGGGGCTGTAAGTTCATACAATTTCTATTAGTTTGATTTATTCCACGCTCTTTATTTAGAAGTGCTAATAAAATTCTTGTTTGTTTATCAGGCCAACCACAGGCGGTGTTGCGCCTGTTGCTGTTCCAGCTACTGAACTTGCGAAGGTGTAGAATCTCCGATGAAGGGGGACAGTATTCTTAATTTTTCTTTTAGGAACTTAGAGAACCAGCGGATAGAGACCATAAATAAACAAAGGATTGCTGAAGTTGCTTGAGTTGAACTGAGGCTCGGTTGGATAATATTCTTTGAAGTTCGGACTTCATTTCCATTTTGCTTTTATTATGTAATTTGAATTTTGGGGGGGTGGTTTTACCCTCATCCTTCCTCTCGCTGAAAAATTTCTTAGTTAGGGATGATATGATTTTGCATGTTGGGGTCACCGAACCCATGTGAAATGGGATTACACATTTGTTTTCTTGTCTATGAAAAAACATGGACACATTGAATGCCTAAATTGTGATAATTTATTTATTTTTTCTCCCTTTATCTCTTATTTATGCTCATATGGGGAATGGTTATACTGTTAAATTGGGTGCCTTGTGTTGCTGTCATCTATTATGTTCCAATGATATCTTGTGCTGCCTTGGTTAAGGCTATCAGAATGCGGATGGAAAAGGGATAGAGGGTTAGCTGAGTTATACTTATAAGGAGGGCAACATGGTCGCTGACTAGATGGGAACCAGAGCTGTTAGGAGGGAGAAAAATCTGGTATGGCAGTCCAAATCGTGCAATGTGGCATGTCTCTGGTATTTTTTGGTAAAAAATGTTATGTGGGCGATCTAGACGACCGGTACACGTTCCTGTTACGATGGAGTTATATTATGTTTAGTCAACTTCTTATGGGTTGATTCAAGAATATGAATCTTATCTTGTTTTTAAAGAACATGATTACATCATGTTCTAAATTTAATGTGTAAACATTTAAAAAAAAGTTGGGCCACTTGGGTTTCACCCTCCAAAAAGTTGGACTCTATTATAAATTCATACATATAAATAAAAAATATGATCCAATCATGTTTCTTGGAAATATAATAAGATCCATATTCATTGATTTAGTTACTTAGATAGATATGTGGCTGAACCAAAAAAAAGATATGTTGGAATTTCTTTTCCTATAGTAGTAGTTTGGGCTTTCCCCATTTGTGTACGAAAAAACAAAGAATCCATTTGTACATGATGAGTTAATACCCCAATTAAGCAGTTGATGTCACAAAGCTACCAAATTCTCAAGTTACTATGGAAGATATTTTGATCTTATCCCCTCATCAACATTTTCGACCTAGAAGGCTTCTAATATATCTCTACCTTGAAATACGTTAAATAATGTTTTTCTTTTTTTTTTTAAACTGCTCTAATTGTTAAAAATATTAACCACTTAATTTTTAAGGTTCTTGATGGACGTTTGAGTGCTAGATCGAATCAGGTTGCTATAATTCATCAATTCAACAAACATGATATAATAATCTAAAGGGCATGCCAAGGTGTAAACTTCGCCAAATATTATAATCGCAAACGAGAAAACTTCATGAAACAACTTGAGATACAAACTGCCAAGAATCATCCTGGTCCCCAAACTCTGCCCTAAAATTTACTTGTCCCTCCTGGATGTTCGAATGCTCCAATTATATGTAAGTAACAAAGAATGGAATATGAAACTAATGTACAATATCTTCTATCCCTATCTGGCATTATTGCTGTCCAAAGGAATCCTTCGCGGACTATGAAACATGAGACAGGGCTTAATTTTGGGAGCGCTCAAGCAAGGTTGATAGTGAAGGAGACATACGGGTGGTTATCAGCATCACCTGCTAGTCCAGCCATCCCTCCTCCTGCTTCCTCCTCGGTCTTCCAGAATGCACTGCAGGCAACATCAATGGGACGATACTAGCAGTTATTCCACACATGAAGATACTTTAGAGACAAAGATATAATGCATTGAACTCCAAATATGGTCATTGTGCATTAAAGCATAATAAAGAAGCAAGTTGTATTAGAAGAAGTTGCAAAAACAAGAGAGTCGAGTTTCTGAACAGACATAAATCATAATAACATTCTTAAGGGATCAAGGGAATGAGATCCATTATATAATATAAGGATGGGCAAAATTTTCAAGAAAACTCTTGACTGACTATAAAAGAAAGGGTTGTGCTTCAAGAAAGTAATTTAAATAATTTTACAATTTATAATTAATCCTAATGAAAGAATAATGACCTAGTGGAGTTTGGTTCTCTACTCAACAAGGACAAGGAGACTAACAAGGAACAAATAAAAACAAACTGTATAATGTGTCTATATTTTAAAACCTTGCTCCCTCAGCCTCAGAAATTAGTAGGATGGATCTGTTATGTTCACCTATCTCTTAGCTGCCATGTGTAGCCTAATGAGTGACATAGGTGGCAGGTGGTTAGTCTAGTTAGCTATAGTAGTTAGGAAGTAACCATGCCAGTTGTATTTTTAGTTACTTTGTGTGTGTCTTGTTAAGTTGTAAACCATATATATCCCTATGTATCTTTTGGGCAGGATTATGAATGAAAAACAGAGCTTTGCTCCCTCTTATCTTCTTGCTTCTGTCTTCTCCCTTGTTTCCTCTCTATCTCTCAAATTCAACCGCAACAATGGTATTAGAGCCGGTTCCGCCCATGGACAGCGGAGAGCTAAATGCCGAATTCTGCAAGTACGTCTATGAGACTCTGGCTAGACATGAAGCGAGCTTCAATCGCATCAATGCCCCCTTGCAAATAGTGTTAATCAAGCTCCAAGGTCTACGCACTCCTCTTTCAACTCCTGTATTCGGTGCCACTTCTTCAACACCTATCGTTGGTGCTTCACTCTTCTCAACATCATTTTCTTCTGAGCAGCCGCAGACGACCACACTATCAACGCCCTCTTTATCCTTCACATTCAAGCCTATTTTTAAAAGAAAGAACCCATTTTTAG
>JASKGM010000013.1:7713267-7741501 GCA_034509205.1 Ceratonia siliqua | reverse complement strand
AGTTCTATCTCTACTGATTTGAATTCCCAAAACGAATGATGCCTCCCCAAGATCTTTCATATCAAATTTTCTGGACAACATTTATTTAGTATCTAATAGTAGGGATAAGTCATTTGCAACAAGAAGAATGTCATCAACATAAAGAACAAGAATAATAAATTTGCTCTCACTGACCTTGAGATATATATACTGATCAACTTTGTTTTCTATAAAACCAAGAGAAGTAATAACTTCATCAAATTTTAGGTGCCATTTGTGAGGTGCCTACTTCAAGCCATAAATTAACCTTTTCAGTCTACACACTAGATACTCATTTTCACTTTCCTCAAAACCCCAGGTTGTTTCATATAAACCTCTTCATTTAGAATGCCATTCAAAAAAGCAGTTTTAACATTTATTTGGTGCAGTTCCAAATCAAAATGAGTTACTAATGCCATAACATTTTTGAAAGAGTCTTTGAAGGAGACTGGAGAGAAAGTTTCAGTATAATATATGCCTTCCTTTTGAGTGAAACCTTTTGCCACTAGTCTTGCCTTAATTCTTTCCTTGGAATCTCTCTTAGTCTTATAAACCTACTTACATCGAATGAGTCTACACTTATTAGGTAATTCCATAAGTTCCTATACTGTATTCTCAGCCACTGAAGTCATTTCTTCCTTCATGAAACTTCTCCACATATTAGATTTAATACAGGTTATAGGCTCATGAAAAGTTTTGGGATCAACAACATCCTCTATATCAAAATCATGTTCCTCAAGGAAATTGGTTGCATGACAGCCAAGGATGGCAGGTTTTGGGATTGTAGGGAAACAGGGCGGCGTTACTCTTTTCTTTCTTTAATTTTTCTTCCTCAACTACGCATTTGGTTATGAGTTCATTCACATTTCAAGTTTCATTAATGGTGTTGAAATTTGTTTCTATATAAGTAAACTCAGGAGGTAAGGAATTCAAAAGCACCATTCTGATAATAAAATCTTTGATCCTACCAACACTGTCATATTTGGTATCTATAAGTTGCTTTAGAAGATATCCAGACTCAGCATTGTTAGACAGATGATATCTATCCCCTATGGCCTTAATCAATTGTTTCACACTAGTAGTCCCTCGCAAACCACTTAAGAGATGCTCAGCAATAGATCTTTGAATTGCCAAAATGCCAAGCCTGTTAAACCTCTCCCACTTAGCTCTAAGGTCTTTTTTATCTTGAGTACTTTTTGTAGTTGGCTTTGGAGGCTCATCCTTACGCAAAGCCATGTCTTAATTTGCCATCCCTAAGACAAATTTAATATCTTTCTTCCATCTCTTAAAATTTGAATCATTTAGTTCCACAACAATGGCTGTATTGTTGTTTAAACCAAAAGAAACTGTTTCATAAAACACAACATGTCAATCATATGGCAATTATTTATGATTTCAATATCATAAACCATAACTCGGGTCCCAACCGCATTTTCACACCTCCCCTTTGGATAGAGTATGCAGAATATGTGAAAAATACCCTTTTTGTGCACAAAAGCCAATCGAAAATAAATTAACTTTGAAAATTATATCTCATGGGTAGACAATATTTTCAAAATTAATTTATCACCCAATACATACAAAAAATTGCTTCTATTCCATTTCCAATTAAAACACAATGACTTTGAGCAGGTGATTATAAGTAATAATCAGAAACTATTCCAAATTTAAGTTTTACAGATTTGAGGTGAACAAAACCACTTTGGTGAGAATATGTTCACATAAATTGTAAAACTCAAATTTAAAACATTTTAACAACAACCAACATACACTTGTATGCCCATAAATTGCCCAAAGAAACACCAGACACAAGTGCTTAAATAAACCTTAATTAAAAGGAAGTTATTTTGACAGCGGAAACATCACAAAATAAATATATCATGAGTATACAACATCCAATCATTCAAGAGGCATCAAAAATAGAGAGAAAAGGGCATAATTGGGGGTTGGCGCGTGAAACCCCGCACCAGTACAAATCGATATGGGGTGTGATTTCACACACTAGTACCATCAACCTGGCGCGTGGATCACCACCATATTAGTGCGTGAAACCACACGCCAGTGCATCTTTTGGCGTGTGGATCCACGCGCCAGGGGTCTTTCTTCTTCACTGGTGGATCAACCGACCCACCAGCCATGGGAGCTCATTTTGAGCTCCCAAAATGCTCTTTTTTAGCCATTTTTGTCAAAACAAAATTGTAGATCTTCTTAAAAGTCAGATACAAAGTGAAAACTCTACAAAAAATAGATTAAACAACAACTTTTTAAATCCAAAAAAGACAGTTCTTTGATCAATCATAAAA
This sequence comes from Ceratonia siliqua, assembly GCA_034509205.1. NCBI lineage: Eukaryota > Viridiplantae > Streptophyta > Magnoliopsida > Fabales > Fabaceae > Ceratonia > Ceratonia siliqua. The sequence goes on along the minus strand of JASKGM010000013.1, from coordinate 7,739,180 downwards.
CTTCAAACAAAAACTGTAAAATATGCCTTTTTACGCTCAGAAAAAGAATAAAATTATATATCTGAGCCCAGGAAACAGTTAAAAATAAAAGTAAGACAATAGGGTCTTAAATCCATACAAGAAGGCTCTGATACCACATGTAAGATCCAGATAATACACAAAAATCTTGCATGGACTTAGAACACTAGATTGTAAAATATATTGAGAATGATCATACCTATCTTTGACATGTTCAAGATCTTGGAAGAACTGAAATTCATATCTATGATGGTATTTCCTCCTATCTCTTTTGTGAGAAAAACCGATGGACAGCAAAAAAGAAATAAAATGTACATTTTCCTTTTGGAAAGTTTCTGTCTCTCACTTTTTTCTGTCTTTGATACTCATTTATATAGGAGGAGAGGGACCAAAATCCCAATAAACAATCTTGATAAGCCCTTCCATCATGAGCTATTAGTATTATTGGGTTTATACAGTAAAACCAATTACACTTAATAATAAGGTATATTAAGTTCATCTTCCTGGATCCATAACAACTAGTATTTATAAATCATTAAATATACAATTAGTGACAGCCCATATTAAAATAATTCTAACAAAAATATTATGTTTATATACTTTGTTCAGTTGCGGGTTTCAGCTGGTTTCATAGGCCAAACCCGAACTGACCATAGAAAACCAATTTTTTAATAAAATTTAACCCATGGGAATCCGTATAACCAACCTGATCATACCGAATTCAACAATTAATTGTGTTTGGTTTCGGATGGATTTTCACAGATCTCTGGGTTTGTCTCACCCCTACTGCAAAAAAGTACATGGTCACATAGTGAGATTACATTATTACCAATAAGATACGATGGATAGTGCTTTAAACTGTCACCTTTCAAGTCTTCCAGAAATACCACTGTTACCTTAGATTTCATTTATTTACTTCAAAATAAACAGTTCAAATCTTTCAACGTTGAATTAATTATTAATTTCAGATTGACCCTACAAAGTACAAGAGCATCTCGTCTGGATTTGGAGTTTTGCTTAAGGAGCAAGGATTCAGGGGCTTTTTCAGGGGCTGGGTGCCAACATTGCTTGGTTACAGTGCTCAGGGTGCCTGCAAATTTGGATTCTATGAGTTCTTTAAGAAATACTATTCTGATATTGCTGGCCCAGAGTATGCGACCAAGTACAAGACCTTGATCTACCTTGCTGGTTCAGCATCTGCTGAGGTTATTGCAGATGTCGCACTTTGCCCCTTTGAGGCAGTAAAGGTTCGAGTTCAAACTCAGCCTGGTTTTGCTAGAGGTCTTGCTGATGGGCTCCCAAAATTTGTCAAATCTGAAGGAACTTTAGGGTATTCTTATAAACACTGAACTTTTCATCTGTTTTGGTAGAGGGTGGTGTGTAATTGTAAATGTTACTTCTTACGAGGATGTATATATAATGAAATGTCCTCTGATTTCAGGCTGTACAAGGGCATAGTTCCTCTGTGGGGACGTCAGATTCCATGTAAGTTGGTCATTTTGTTCTTCGTAGTTTGTAGACTATACTTTGAAGTGCCTTTCTTGCTATATGGTAATGTCTTGTTCAGTATTTCTTACTTTGCTTTTAATGTAATAATTTTCATGTTGGGCTGTATTTTTGTTTTAGTGCTGCTTTACTTGTCATTTCCTGCTCATTGACCCACTGTAGAAGTACCTCGTAGCACTTGTGTTACCAGTTTGATGACTGAATGTCCTTGTGTATTAGTTTACTGTTTCCAAGCATATAAAATACGAATTTGTTATTAAAATATTTTAGATCTTTTATTATTTAGTAGTCCTAGATTTATGTACTAAGTCAATAGACTAATTAATTAGTCGTATTTAAGATTATCTGTTAAAGAGTCGTCCAAAAAGTTGGTCAATTTTTATGAACTTGGTAACTATAGGTTTTGTATTCTTTTATTTTATTTTATTTTTTGTTTTTATCTATCCATCCTTTTTTATTGGGTTGTTGGATGGGCACAACCAATATATGGGTTTTTGAAATATTATAATCACTATGAATGTTCTTAAGGTTGGACAAAGATTGTGGAGAGATGAATGTTATTCAAATTACTGAATACTGAGAACTGAGAAGTATAATGAAATTATCAAGTAAAATTGTCGAGAAATGGTTGAACTCTGCACTTTGATCATTGGTTGTGAATTTTTGTTTTTTTAGTTAATGGTTGACAACGTCCAACTATATATCTCTTCCGTGCCACTTGGTGCCTTAAAGTTTGAACCTTGTTTCCTCTTATAGTTTAGTTAAAATTTGGAAGGTAACTTTGATAAAGCCAAAAACTTCTGATATATGATATTGAAACGCTCAAATGTTCTTTCATGCAGATACAATGATGAAATTTGCTTCCTTTGAGACCATTGTTGAGATGATCTATAAGCATGCCATCCCCACACCAAAGAATGAGTGCAGCAAAAGTCTGCAACTTGGTGTGAGTTTCGCTGGTGGATATATGGCTGGTGTATTGTGTGCGATTGTGTCTCATCCCGCTGACAATCTCGTCTCCTTCCTGAACAATGCCAAAGGGGCAACAGTTGGTGATGTGAGTGCCAGACCTAGTGCAAATCTAGTGTGAATTGTTTGGTATGTTTTCTGCTTTTGACAAGTGGTCTACTTTCTAATGCAGGCTGTGAAGAAGCTTGGTTTGTGGGGTCTCTTTACCCGTGGTCTCCCTCTCCGTATTGTTATGATTGGAACTCTCACTGGAGCTCAATGGGGAATATACGATGCATTTAAAGTTTTTGTGGGGCTGTAAGTTCATACAATTGCTACTCTTTTGAGACAATTTCGTTAATGTCATTATCTTCTTTTAAAAGTGCTAATGATATTCTTATTCCCTTATCAGGCCAACCACTGGTGGTCCTGCCCCTGCTGCTGTTCCTACCCCTGGTACTGAGCTTGCAAAGGTGTAGAATGTCCAATGAAGCGGGATAACATCTTTTTTTTAATGAAAATTAGAAAACCAGCTCATAGGGAGCATAAATAAACAAGACTGCTGAAGCTGCATGAGTCCACTCAAGGTCGGTGGTGACATTCTTTTTAAAGTTCAGACTTTGATTCCATTTTTCTTGTTGAGTGATTTTTACGTCTTCGGGAGGATGGTTTTGCTCTCATCCTTCCTGTTGCTGAAAACTTTGCAGTTAGTAATGATATAATTTTGCATGTTAGGAAGGATACCTACGCTCGCATGTCAAATGAGAATACACATTTTTTTCTTGTCTATGCAAAAGCATGGCCCCCATAAGCAATGCTTAAGGGTAAGTTGGTTTCAATGGAAATTGTTTTTTATTTGAAAGTATTTTCTATGAAAAATATTTTTGAAAAATGAGTTAATCTTTTTATTATTTGGACAGCATAGAGAAAAACATTTTTTGGTGCATATAGGAAAACATTTTCTATTATATAAAATTCAATGTTAAAGGGATTAATTTGTTTTTAATTAAAATGAATCACATAATAAATTAAAATTTTTTAAATTGTATTAAATATTCCCCTCATGTTAAATGAATTAATTAATAATAAAATATAGAATAAATATTTTTAGTGTCTTTATAGACGTTGCATGCGGATAAAAATTGTTTTTCAATTAACAAGTATGAAAAATAAGAAACTTTATTAAAATGATTAATTATTTTTCGTTAAAACAAATGAATCCCAAGTTGTGATCATTTTTCCGTCTTTATATCTCCTGGATAGAAAATAGTTAAATGTTGTACTGTCAAATAGTTGCGTCAACCGCTGCAAGTCCGCAACCCTACTGTCTTTAACCTTTTCAATAATGTGGCAACAACTTAATTTACCGAAAGTGGAAGTTGAACACTTACTGCAAAGGATTTCCTCAAGAATTATATATATATATATATATATATGCCAAAATGTGAAATTCACATTGCCCTACCTAGATATCTATGCATCAATAATAAGTAGTATAAAATGATCTTAAAGGACATATCAGTGTAAACATTTCCAAGTATCCAAACATCGCAGACAAGAAAACTTAATGAAACTAAGATACAAGTTGCCGAAGATAAATCCGAGCCCCGCGAACTAAATTTACTAGTTCCTCCAGGAACCCTGAATGCTCCAATGATATATAGATAACAAAGAATTGAAATGAACCTATGTACAATATCTTCGATTCCCCTCCGCAGTTATTGCTGTCGGAAGAAATCCTTCGCGCACTATGTGTGAAACATGAGAATCAAGCAAGGTTGATAGTGAAGGAGACATACGGGTGGGCATCAGCATCACCTGCTAGACCAGCCATTCCTCCCCCTACTTCTTCCTCGCTCATCCAGTATGCACTGCACGCAGTATCAAAGGGCCAATATGAGCAGATATTACATAAACAAAAAATATATATTAGAAAGATATGATCCATAAATACTAAATAGTAAGTCTGCTCTTACAAACTTGTTATCTCACAAACTCCTGAAAGTAAAAGGAAAGTGGAAAGGAGTTATAAGGTGGAGAAAAAAGGAGTGAGGGAGTGATTTATGTACGAGTGTTGGTGAAAAAAAAAATGTTTGTGAGTAGCAATACTCATTCATAACTCCATATATGATCTAACTCCATCAATAAAGCTCTTCTCACAAAATTATCTATCACAAAAAGTCTCACAAACACACGTGTTAAGATAATAAAGTCTTGAGATGAATGGATAAGGTGAGATGAGTGGTTAAGATGAAATTTTTGTGAAACTGTAACAGTAAATTACTCAACTCCGTATATGGTCTACATCAAAGTGTCTACATCAAAGTACGGGAAGGATGCAAGTTTCGTTGAAACATGTTATAGGAAGAGCGTAATTGAGTTTCTCTTTTTTCTTTTTCTTTTTTACAAAGCTTAATTAAGTTTCTGAGCAGACTATAGAAAAGAGGGCAGGAATTTTATGAAAATTCTTGTGTGCCGATTAAAAGCAAAAAGTGTTGGGGGAGCGAGCGAGAAAAGATTTGCTCTTTGGGTCTCAGAATTAGCAAGAAGGATTATCTATGAAGGTAAGTTCATAAATTTTACTAACGTCTTGACACCAAATGTCTTATATATTTTATATTTATTTAGATGAGTTCCATAGGTTTATATAACTGCCTACTAACAACTTCCTATTTCTTAGGGTACAACTTTGTATTTGGAGATACCAAAGACCAAATCAGTATACAATTACAGATAAAGTGAAGCACCAACCAATTCCTTTACTTCCACTCCTCTTTCATCTGGCTCTTGAGTGCGTTGACATTTTAAATTAGTTGAAAATTGAAATTAATCAAGGAGTGATTAATCCTCAAGAAAAACACCAATTCAAGAGTTAACCTCTTTGCCTCAGTATCAAAACGTGAAACCTATTTGGAGTTTCTGAAAATTTTAAAGAATTTTATGAAGAGGTTGCAAGATTTTAACTGTTTGATAACGTACTATCCAATATGTACATCATATTCAGTTACTGACTCCCAAAAATTATATATTCTAAAGGCTTTCTCGACCTTTGCATATTTTCTGTATATCCAACCAAAAAAAGAAAAGAAAAAACCTTCTTGACCAGAACATGGGACATTACCTCACATAAAAGAATTTCACGAAAAAGTGGACAATTGATCTTGAATCCATCGGCTGTGTGTAACTTTGGAAGTGTATATTACTAAGGTCCATCTATTTTAAGCCATAAAGCATAAATAAAAATTAGTCACTTGCCTGTTTGCTCTATCACTCAACCCTTCAAGGATAGAACGCACTTTCTTCTCGCCTTTTGCAGAAGGCGCTAAAACACATGCCTGGAATCAACACAAGAGCCAATTCTCAATGATAAAGATTTGAAGAAAAAATACAGACTGAAAAACGCTGCTAGGTTAGAAGAGTATATCTACCAGGAAAGATGGTGGCAGACCATATCTCATAATACTCTCAGCAAATACACGTACAGCACAAAAGTGCATCCAAGAGCTAAAAACCTTCAGAAAGAAAAGAAAAAAGCAAGCATGTGAAGAAGAACTATAGCATCTATGATAGCAGGACATGCAAAAGTGACAAACTCAAAAAAGAAATTATAATAATATTTTATGATGGTGAGAACTTATGAAGAACTGATAGATCATTTCTGCCAGTATACCAGTGCCATATCTGTATCAGATACACAGCAATACCATACGCATGCGGCCTGTCCCCATATCAGTATGTGTCGGTATAGTTTTGTGCTGAAGTCATAGTTTACAATGATTATATTTTGTTAATTATGACTTTTGGTATGCATATGCATTGTGCAGTATTTTTTTTATTTCAATTCTAACACCCTTTTATCAATTTTTATATGTATTACATATATTTCCTATATATTTTATGTAATACCTACTGTTCCCCATTTCCTAGAATATTAGAAAATTTGCACACCCATGTATCATATTGTTTTGGATATGATACATGTTCCCATATTGGTACTCCATAGGTGAGAACAGTAAAGATTTCAAGATCAATATACGCTAGAAAATTTGAACAGATAAATTGAAGGCCACTCCATATTTCTGGCCTCGGGTTGAGAAGCTTTTCCAGAAGCAGACAAATCATGGTATAAGAATCCAGCATGTAAAGAGTCATGTAATTGACCATATTTGCTCCCAGGTTTCCTAACACTAATTGTGATTTCTGCCTTATACTATTCTGGGTAGTTCTACAAATTTAATGAAGTGATACGTAAATGAATAATACCTCTCCATAACTGGTATAACACCACTGCAACAGAGAACCTCTCAAACCTTCCTGATCTTGCATCAATTTCTCTAACTCCTGCTTCCGACTCTCACATGTTTCTGGACTGTATTCAAAATCACGAATCTGGAAGTATGACAAATAAATTCCATTAAACACCTCCCACCAACTAATAAATTGAGAATTCTACACTCTAAATTAGGTGCCTCATGCATTCCTCCATTCACAAATTTTAATATATAAGTTTCAGGACGAAAATCTTAAGCAAAATATGGATTCTGATTAACAAACTGAAGCAAGTAAATGCAAATTATGAAAGTGCTTACCTGGAATCCTTTGTCACGTGCACTTGTTCTAAAGTTGTCTGCAACACGACTGAAGAGTGTTACAGTATAAAGAGCATATTCATTATCCTCATACAACTTCTTGGAAGACCTGGGGACCTAAAAGGCTTATCTTAATCAGAATAAGGGCATAAAAGAAAAACGTTTTTGGAAATATTCTAGAGTTTCAAAATATTGTTGGACAATTTAGACAAACCACTGGGATCTTTTATCTTTTTAATCAAGAGAGGCTATTTAATACTATAATCTCAGGGAAGTAGTAGCAGAAATTTGAATTTGTGAGCAAATAAGGTAACTCTTACCACATAGCTTGTCAATGTTTCATAGCTTGAGAGCCAATCCTTCTGTGAATACTTGGGAACAATTGCAAGGAGGGTAGTTAAATGGTCCGAAGTTATAACATCCTCTGACTTTACCAGGTTGGCAAGATCACGGACAGCTAAGCTGAAATAGGCAGAAGCAGGATAGCTAAGAAATAGAATAACATAATATATTTAAAAGCTATGATCAATCATAAACAAGCCAGACCTTCCACTTTGCTTTCGGTTGATAGCATTCAGCTGACTGCGGATATTGTTATATTCCGAAACACGAACCTAACACATAAGACAAAGTTTTAAGGCCCAAACAGTCAATTCAATCTCCGTTTGCGCAAAATAAGTACAGATGTTGTTCTTTATTATTTTCTTCAGCAAAGAACAATATTGATACATGGAATACATGAAACTATTTCAGCTTGTAATACCTTGCTGAAAAGCCTGGTCAAAATATTTTCTTTTGCCATATAAATTTTTTCTTTTTCTTTTTCTTTTGGCTGAAAGGAAGGCCTTTAAAACAATTAAACTGTTAGTGAAGAAATGAGAAGCAAAGTGGAAAGACCAGCAGAGGGAGAACTCTAGGATTGAATAGAGGTTTCTATGTTTTCAAAAAAAAAAAACAATCAAAAGATAAATAAAACCACCACTAGAACTCAACCTTAATCCCCACTATTTGAGGTCCCCAAAATGCCTCCTCATTCAGTACTGTGAAAATTCTACAACTTTTAGATCCCAGAAAGGATTATGTAAGTTGACCAGAACTCATGTAACCCAATTAGCATCAGTCTGAACTCTGAAGAACGATCTAACAATCCAATAAAATGGAAATACAAATCAGTTGCGATTACATAACCACATGGCATATTTTCCCTATAAGTCTCTATTCCCACATTTTAAACTATCAGGTTCTTATAAAATCCCCCGTGCCCCGCCCTGGGGGCTCACAAACTTATTCATCAACTCTACATCACTTCTATCTTATATCAAGTAAAAGCTTGCAAAAACCATGATAATGACTAAAATAGATGCAAGCAGAAATCATGTAACTAAATTAACCAAAAAGTTACATATAAATGCAGGGACTTATTATCCCTCAATAGCAGTTAGCCAAGAGTTGAGCAAAAAAGATGAACCATAACAACGTTTTTATTGAAAAGGAATGATTTAGCACTAAGAACACGAATAATACATGAAAGATATGTGCTACAACCATCTATTTCCTAAATCTAACAGATATCTGTAACTACAGAGTGGAAAGAAAATGAAAACCTTGAGATCATCCTCAATCTTTGCCACTTGACCTTGAATACCATCCACGATCTCCTTCAAAGGTGACATAGTCGGGTACTTTGCTTCATCCCAAACAAACCTTTCATCAGAAAGAATAGACTTCAGGACATAATTAAAGCTTGACTATCGACTAAAACAACATCCTAGTACAGATTCCATGATCAAATTAACAGGATATTAGTATTCAGTGAATGGACCTGGTCAAGTATGAATCAACAGGCACTCCATCTACTGTCAGCCCGCTACTTTCTATGCCTGACACTCTCTCCAATTCCTCAATCTGTCGCCTGATCTTGTGTGACACTCCTTCCATGAAACTGTTGGACTGCACACATTTTCAGCTTTGCATTTCAACATCCACACGACACCCATAGCCGCACCAAAACAATGTATCAAACAATTCATACGGTACATACAGAAGCAGATCACTATACGAATTTGGCATTCAAAATCATAAACCTATTATTTCATGGATCTAAAAATTAGTAAAACGAAACTAAATTGACCGACAAGGTTGGCTCAGAATTATTGGAAATTCACCTTCACGAGATCATCGCTGAGAGAAAGAAGAGAATCTAGGGTTCCAACACGGAGATTAGGAATATTAAACTGCAAATTGAAAATAATTAACGAATAAAATTCAGCAAAAAAGAAAGAAAGGAATATTAGCACGGCGGCAACAGATCTTGGCAACGAAAAGAAAGAGGGCTAGAGTACTCTGTAAATAGGAGTATCAAAGGAATGCTTGGAGATTTGTTCCTGCAATTTGTTCCAGGGAGCAGATGCGGAATTTTGAACGGGGAGAGACACTACCCAGTACCTGGTCGCCATTGAAGCTACGGTTAGGACCTCTGATCCCGCGGAATAAAGAGGGAAGGGCCGAAGGGGGCACAGAGTGGCGCTAAATGGAAAATATTGATATTTGATGCCCATAGCATACCATAATTAACATTTTCTACCAAAAGTCCTCTTTTTCAAATTTCAATTACGTTCCATAAAAATAAGCAAGTAGGCAGTAGTTTTGTGGAATATTTTTTAAATTTAATGAATATTTTTTTTTTTACTAACGTTCAATTTGTTTTATAAATCAATTCTTTTTTGTTCTTTAGTTCATAATTTTAATTTCTTTATCAATAAAATTTATGTACTTGATGAAAATTGTTTTTTAGTTGGCGATGAAATTATGTCTTAACAAATAGGATAAAAATTAATAAAATATGAAAATTAATTCTAGAACTATATTTTTTTCTGAATAAACTTTTGTATTTTTTTACAATTGTTGATCATTTCTACATGAAGTAATTATTTGGGCATAATAATAAAATAAAATAAAAAGTTTACTTACTATTTGTTACAAATACAATTAAAAAAAATCATTGTTTGATGTTTTATCAGCGGGTACTAAATTCTTAATTAGGATCAAATATTGTTTATTGTTTTATAAAAAAATTATACAATTATAAAAATGCATGATTATTATCTTATGATTATAATAGAAGAATATTGTTTATAATAAAAATTTTTAACTGGATAATTATGTTTTATAAATAATAAAAAAATTAAATAATACTTAACCCTAATTAAGAATTTAGTGACGGACCAAACTATAATTTTTCATACAATTAAATGGCTATTGCGTTGTAATTGCTTTGTATGTGCAATATTTGAACATCACTTGTGCTTTGGAATGTCAATACCAATTTTTATATATTTAAGTCTCTTACAATTAAATCACAACTTTCCCATTGGAATGTGAATATTAATTTTGATATATAACTCTCTTCCAATTAAATCATAACTTTCCCGCACCAAATTGAGTTCAAACTTAGAACTGATAACCAAATCTCTGGCCACTTGATCAGTTGGTGACTTACAGAATAATTTGTAGGTGCTGTCCAGCAAAAATTAAAGGTAATACATCATTTAGTAGCCATCTATTCAAGAGCTAGAGAATAACATAAAACACGTCCACAGCTAGGCTACTCTTTTATTCTACACATATCCTTATAACACAAAAAACCACACTTTAAATTATAAGCTGATTCTTCAGAACCAAAATGAAGAAACCCCAACTCACAACTCAACAGTAGAAGTGTTCGTCTTGGTACCATGTTAGTGTCTTCACATATGATGGCAATACAACCATGGCGGCAAAGTTAATAGAAGTCATCAAGTGACAAATTCTCCACAGACCCAAAGGTTTCAACTGGTCTAATCCTTGAAAAACTGGTCATTGATCCACCCAAAAAATCAAGTGGGGAGTCATTTGAAAGGGTAGTTTCGTAGATGAATGACATATCTGTATCATTCATTGTGGGATAAGTCATCACACTCAGGCTATTGGATTTGTTAACCTCAAAATCATGCAGGAAGAGATCGCTGATGGTATCATTGGCTACGCTCATAAAATCATCCTGTTCAAAAGCTTTTTTGGCCTGAATCACCTACATACACATAACACATTAAGGGAAAGACACTTATTTGTGATCAATATGATCCTACAAGAGTTAATAGTTAAACCAAAAGAAACTATTTGGCGTGACACATACATAATTATGATTTTGATTATCTTGATAAACGGCGATGGTATCTCCGAGCCGGAGGCCATGCGTGTTAACAAATTCCCCTGAAAAGACTCAGCAATGCAAAATTTAACTATGTATCCCAACAAGAGTAGAATAGAAGATTTTGTAAGACATGGCAAGTTAAGGAGGTATACCCGTATTTTCGAGTACATACATCCGACTATTGTTATTGGGCCAAAACCTGCATAATTTATATGATTAATATAAATTGAAGTTTTACTAATACATTTCCAGAGAGTAATGCAATTAACCATACAACCTTTAATTGTAAACTAAACCCATATCAGCTTTTCTTCATAGAATAAAGAAAGTATGTATGCATTCTAATTGATTCTTAAAACCTTTTTTTGGCCATTGAAATGAATCAATTGTGTGTATATATATAGTGGACCTGTACTTGAAGCTCCACACATGAAGACCATCCATGTCATCCATGCTGAGAAGAATTCCTTCCTTTGACTCAAGGACAGGAAGGAAAGCCTCTGCTGCTTTCTGCAAATTTGGATTAGTTGACCAATATTTCCATTTGTTAGGCTCCAAAGGCAACAGAATCCAAGTTAAGACAATATATCTTAGAAATATGGTTAAAGTGCGGCAAGTCTTTGATACTGTAGTAAGGAAGCAATGAAAAAACCAAACCTTTGGGAGCACCATTCTCCTAAGGGAGCTTACATCACTGTTCTTTAGCTCCTTTTGGAAAAGGAATCTCAATCTCCTATGGTCGTTTTCCTAAGAGCATATAGATAAGATTGTGAGACCATTTATTTATTTTTCGATCCCATTCGAAACAACAGTATTGAACTCAAGCATTCATGTAAATGTTGCTAAAGGTGGAGCATAATGTAATTAATTATGCCAAACAAAGTCTTTAATTTGTAACTGACAAACCAATGGCACCACCATGTCCAACCTTAAGTCAACGACATTAACAGCATAATAAAGGGGGCAGTGTGCCCAAGACATTGTCCAGCATGCCTTGTGACAGTCTCAACACAAATTCCCATATGTAAAGCCGCTAGTTACTTTCATCACTTCTTTTTTTTTTTTTCTTCTAATTTGTTTTTGCATATATACCACCAAAGTTTTAGGAGATAAAAAAGTAAAAACCTATTGCTACCGAAGACAAGCCTTTAATTTCTATTTAGAGGTTATTCAAGAAACAGTAAATATGTGGACAAGTTACAATCAATCGCATTGTGCAAAGTGAGCAAACACAGCCTTTTTAAGTTTCTAAAAACAGAAAGAAACTTGGGTAAGCTCACCTAAACATATGGATCTATATTTGGACGAGTTTTTGTATATTCTTTGCTTGTACCATTTATCAAACTTGAAACTCAACTCGAAAAGTATCTGACTCAAGTTTTGTCTGACCACTTCGTTTTCTACGAGATTAAGTAACAAAAAGAATTGCCCATACCATCTCTGTCTTTTTTTTCTCTTTTTTTTTTTGAATTTTCTATGAAGAGACTATCTCCTACATTTGATCTCATCTATTCTCTGTTTTTTTTTTCAATACACAAAATACGCCTAGGCAGTAGGCACTATTCCTATTCTGTATTTAAATCCCCCATTTTTTAATCTTTTTGCCACTCTTTTAGCCTCCATTACGCAGAGAGTTTCTGCGACTTGGAGATCAAATAATTATATTATGCTATTTAAAGTATTAGGCACACTTCTCTAATTAAAACACACAGCATTTTGCAAATCCAAGATTGGGAGAATGAGATTTTTGAGATCGGAAATGATAAAAAAAAAAGAGAGAGAGAGAGAGAGAGAGAGAAAATTAAGATAATAGCAAAGATAAGATTATGGAATCAAGCTTCTAGCTATGAGATCAAAGCAAGGAAAATAGTAAATAAAAAAAAAAAAGAGCTCACACGTGCGGGTAGGAGAGGAGTGGAAGGTTTATAAGATTGAAGCGGGGAGAGTGGCACGTGCGAGGAGGTGGAAGGAGCAGGAGGCTTGGAGGAGAGAAGGCTGAGGTGCATCATGGTGGAGGACCTCCTCTGCCTGGCCATCCTTTTCTTCCTATGAACAGTCCCGAAAGTGGTAACGGCAGCGACAAGGCCAAGGTCATGGATCCGACCCGACCCACGATTTATCTTCTTGTCCCCTGTCACGGTGACAAGCCCAAGCTCAGCCTCAACACCTGCCATCAAAGCACAGGCCTCGGTTTTCTGAAGCAGCTTCTCTCGCTGATCCATCATCATTAGCTTAGGGTTTTTTCCCACAGTGCTTTTGGTTTCTGTGACTGTAGCTCTCTCTCTCTCTCTCTCTTTCTCCCAGTCTCAGTGTGTGTGCAGAGATAGATAGATGCGGGTAATGGACGCTCGGCAATCACGAAATGGGTGTGGGGTTTGGTGTTAAAGAGTTCAATGGTGGACTCTCTTTCACCTCACTCTCCCCTCTCCTCTTTTTCTTTCTTGGATTTTTTCTATTTTTGGCAAGGGTTTTTGTGATTACAGTCACTGGTTTTTATGACATTTGTGCATTCAGCATTCACGCCCCTTTGCTTCCTTTTACTTTTACCATATATAATTCTCTCTCTTTTGGGTTCCCCCTTGACAGATTTTTATCTGTAAATGGGTTATGGGTAATGGGTTAGTCTTTAGATCAGTATGGTGCAACGGGTGCCAAATGTGAGAATCGGATTCATGGTTGCCATTGTCTTGGCTCTTTCTTTGGTTGCATTATGAATAATAAAGAAAGAGTGATGAGTAGGTAGCAGCTAGCTTGAGTTTGGGATGCACAAACCAGGGTTAAGGGGCTTGGGTTGGCTTGGGTGGTGGTGGTGATGGTGGTTAGAGAATGGCCAAGAAGCAAGTGACGGATGGATGATGAAGGAAGATGAAAGATGGGGCTTGAGAAAGGCCTCCAGGTGTTGCAAAAGTTCTGAAACTTACAACAGAAATCAATGGCGTTTTTGGCTTTGTATTGGGCTCTCCGTCTTTCTTTCATCTTAAAATAAACGACACAAACACACACTCTCTCTCTCTCTCTCACTCAACTTTAAGAAGAGGAAGAAGGGGAGGATGCTTTGTATTTGAAACTGGGTGCATGGGACACAGAAACTGCCATAATTGGCTTGGTTCAACTGCGCGCTTCCACTCGGAAACTTGGTTGTGGACAGCTTGGGAATCTATCAGGTGCTGTACTCCTACGTAACTAGACAATGAGCCAATGGCACAGGTTGTAATATATTTCACACGGGAGGGCTGATTTCAAATCCACCTTGCGATGCTATTTGATGGATGGGTCCTGAGGCGTGGGATGTTTAGTTGTGGTGGGGTGCGGAGCAGAGTAAAATTGTCCGGATGTTGCCGTTCCTTTACATGTACCGATTTTGTTTGTTTATTTGGGAGATCATACGTGGATTCCCAACCTCGCTTGGGACTACACCTGGGAACCATGCAGAGGCGAGTGAAGAGGGTGTCAATAAATCGGATAAACTCCATGTAATCATCAAATTACCTGCTAAGTGCGCTAAATGCATGCTTCTAGCAACATACTCATCTTTCATTTTATTTAATATTTAAAATAATAACATAATAATTAAATAAGTTATTAAATAATTTTAATTTTAATAAAAAATAATTATATTAAACTAAATTATCCTTATTAAAATTAATTTAAACTATTATTATTATTTTATTAAAAATAAAAATAATTAAAATTAAAAAATAATAATTAATAATTCATTAATAATATAAAACAAGATAATTTAAAATAAATTAAAATTTTTAAAATAATTATTTCAGAAAAAAATAATTAATTATTTTATAAAATGCTAAATATATTTTCCATAAAAAATTTTAAAACATATACAAAAATCTAACTCTAAATGACTAAATATATATTATGAAATTATAGGCATTATAATTACACTCCAATATACTCCTATCTTTTCACATATAAATATAATGGTATTGATTTATACAAAGAGGGGCTCATATGTCATAATTGTAATTAAAGAAGTAAACACAATTTAATTTACATATTTGATATTACAGATAAGTTTGAATTGATTTAATTTGTCCAAATTTTAGTTTTAAATTAATTTAGTGTTATTAATTCTATAAATGTTGCTGGTTTTTTTAATTGATTTAAATTTAACAATACGGCTCTTACGGCTGCAGTACTTGTGCCCATGGATTGTGGTTCTAGAGATCAAATCATCATGTCACACGTACGTTTGATTCAGTTGGATTTCTGTTTAAAACGTTTTGCTTTATAAATGACGGCTGTTGCGTTGGAAACATTATAGAATTATTCCCTCTTATTCTATATTTTCTCCTGAATTTTCTCTGTTGTAAACATTGGCGGTTGGAATGGAGAAATGCAGAAGGTTGATGATGCAGAGCAGACTGCAGATCTTGTATCTACTATCTAGTGTCCAAGGCGTGATTAGCCTGATGAAAGATAGGTTGCCTACCATGGAATAGAAATTGTAAGTTGCATTATATTTTTTATTATTGCATAAAAATGTTATAGCCATATTATGTTAAAATGACTAACATATTTTTATTTTTTAAAAAGAAATTAATTTTTTTATCCAATTAAAAATATTGAGATTACTAATCTCCAAACAATCTCCATCATTCGTATATATTCTTGAATCTGACTAGATTTAAGCTCAACATTCAACTCTAAAGAGACTTCACTATCAGTTAAAGTGAGGTGGCCTGTTCCGGATCCAGAAATCGGACCTCACTGAACCTCCCAACAGAATTTAACTAGTGGGGCGTCCCCGAAGTACTCACGAAACATTTATTCGGGCTGATTCATTCTTGTCAGATTGATTCGCTCGTCGCTTTGGCTAGTTTAGTGCAGAATTAGTTAGACAGGTTCATTTATAATGAAATGATTTACAAATGCTATCAAAATTAATCACATTCATAAATCATCAAATATTACACACAATATGATTCATAAATGAATTGGATTCTTAACTAATATAATCTCAAATTCATTTAAAGATTTCAAACACTAGTGAATTTGCGCGTTTCTGATTCTTGATGCATATTCCATCCTCCCTAATCCCAAAAAAGACTAGAAACAGATTTTGCTTTCGCAGAGCAAAAGACTGGATCTTTATTCATTATGGCGTCTATCGTTTTCTCAACGATCAAAGTGCCATCACATTCAGCCAGGGCACTCCTGAACTCGCAATTGCATTTGGATGCTAATCCCTTCTCATTTCTCAAATTTAATTTAAAAGTGAAACCGTTATGTGTAGATATTGCCATTCTTCGGGGCGGGTCTAGGGTTCGGTAAAAACCCACCCCTGTACACTCAGATTGATAGATAATTAAAGCAGCAGCGTGTATGACAGGTGAAAAGATGATCTGATAACCAGGCAAAATAAATCAGAATATAGACTTCTCTCCAAAAGGACAGAAGGATTCGTATGTGTCTAAGAACAAAAACTCAATAAAGATAGCAACAAATTTACATACTAGTAGAACAAAAAATGCCTGCCATCACTTCTGATCTATCTTCATCAGTCAATCACCCTTTGCTCCTCTTTCTGATTATGGGCAACATATCTTCTCTCTCAATCTAACTTAATAGTTCTTCCCCCCTTGTGCCCCTGCTTCGCAGGTTCAGCAGGGAAGTATTTTATACCCACTAGATCACCAACTCTGCTGATAACCTGAGAAAGAAGAATAATCTCACCAAGTAACAACAATATACATATCATGGAACTAATAAAATTGAACAAAGTTTTGCAAAACGCGTAATGCATCAAATTATTTGAACAAGACACATTTTAATCCATGATATCTATTGCAAGCACAAAATAGTAATTTGGCTCCCCGGTAGAATGGAAAATATATTCTCAGATATAGCGAACACACTGCAATGATGGCATAACAAACTCAACAGTAACTTCTACTGTTAAGTGACACATTCACAACCACTCAAATGATGCATTTTGTGTAAAGTTAATTGAATGAAAGTCATAAACTCATTCTATACCTAGAAGGCTTTGATAAAGTCTTCTTTTAACCATTGATTTAAAGTTAAAATATATATACCTCCAAGGCTTTGATAAGGTCTTCTTTCGAATGACAAGCAGATACGCATATGCGTGCTCTTGCCAACAGTAGTGGCGTTGCTGGAAATGCCACTGTTACAACAGCAACCTGAAACAGCACCATCCAACAACAGCAGGAATTAATAATAGTAATAATAATAAAAAGAAAACACATCCAAAATGTAGGACATCAACAACGAGCTTAAATGGTTGCATGTTCTCACATTCTGCTTGAGGCACTCCCTTGAGAAGGCAGGAATTTTGGATGGGTTGTAAAGCATGATTGGCATTACAGGAGAATCATTATCCCCAAGAACCTCAAATCCCATCTTCTGCAGTTCTGACCTGAAAAAATTGCTATTCTCGCGAATTTGTGCAAGTTTCTGGGCACCTATATGGAAACAAGGCAAACAGAATACCTCAATGCTGAGTAAACAAAGCAGATGGATGTACAGACTTAGGAAGGATGCAGGAGGTGCAAGTATTTAGCCAGAGACAGCACAAGTGCCAGAAAAACCTCTGTTGGAACCATCCTCTCCAAGAATAACCTTTATGGCAGATATAATTTGTTGAGCAGCCGGTGGTGAAATTGAAGTTGCATAAAGATGAGCAGGACAAGTGTACTTCAAGTATTGGATAAGCTCCTGATAGTATATCCAAATATTAACCATAGGAATTAGACTTCAAATTGTTGAAATAGTTCGGATTCAATAATACAGTGATGCTAACTATCGCAGACCAATATGAAACACTATCTAAAAGAAAAGCAACTTGCAAATGTAAAACAAACAGCGTTCTATAGGTAACACCAACTGCACGACAATACTATGTTAGGATCCCATTGCATCTAGTATGGAATGGATGTTCCACGTCGCCTAATATAAGCTGAGCATGTGGAGTTTATAACCTTTTGGCCACCCTCCCCTCTAATGGATAGCTTTTGGGGGTGAGTTCTACTCAATGAATTGTATCAATGATATAAGAGTGGTTCAGTCCCGACCAAGAAGCAGAGTGGGAGAGCTGCTACTCGGCGAGATCTGCGAAGTCACCACCAGAGTGGGAGGGCACCCAAGTCGGGATCCACAAAGTCACCACCACCGTGGACATCAATTCTTAAGGGGTCTGGATTATTAGGATCCCTTAGCATCTAGTATGGGATGGATGTCCCACATCGCCTAGTATGGGATGGGCATGTGGGTTTTATAACCCCTTGGGTCCCTTCCCTCAACAGCTAACTTTTGGGAGTAAGTTCTATCCAAGGAGTTATATCATACTACTTCTATAGCATGAAATGAAACCAAAAGTTATAAGTTTCCTCCTGTCCCAAATCCCTTCTATTCATTTTCTTCTTCAGATGCGATTAAAGCACATTAGAAAAAATTTAAATGACAATGATGGTTTTACATGGAAAGGTGAAAAAAGTATGGTTCATACTATATATATGTCATCAGGGAGAAATGTTTTGAGAACCCGTTTCTTCCTATGAAATTTAGTAACCTGTGATCTTTTATATTCACTAGGCTTATAACATGATATTTAAATATTCAAAGTTGCAAACCTTAGATCCTGCAATATAGCCCCCACATGATCCAAATGATTTGGTGAAAGTCCCCATCATGATGTCAACATCAGCAGTATCCACACCTAAGAGCTCACAAACGCCTCTTCCTGTCTTGCCCACTGCTCCAATGCTGTGTGCCTCATCCAAATATGTATATGCCTATAAAGCAATTGAAAGATGCAGAAAGTAAAATGCCAAACAAAACTAGATGCGGAAACCTTGATCCCAAACTCCCTTAAAGTAGGGGCACAAAAGATTGTCATGTAAAAAATTATCTAGGTAAAGTTAACCCAATCCCCTATCTATTAGACAGAAAAATGATTTTCTTATGCCTTTTCCATGATTTACTCACATAGTTACTGGCTCAAACATTTGAAGTTTAAGTTCAGTTTGTATCATGTGAATTAAACAATTTGCCTGGACATGAACCATTTACAACAATATCTTTTGGAAATTTTATAGGAAGCATCATCAGGTCATTCCTTGCCCTAAACAACAAGGATTTGTGAAATTGCTTACTACCAACAACCACCCTCCCTGTAAACAAAAAGGCCAGTGATAAACAGATACAAAAGAAAAGCAGAATTTGGCCATCAGATAAGAGCTACCATTTTAATTTACCTTATATTTTTTGCATATAGCCATGACCTCTGGAAATTTGCAAAGCTCCCCTTCCATGCTGTATATACCCTCCACAATAACAATTATCTTCTTCCAAGGCCTGTGAGTCCTTGGCTGTCCCTCTGCAATTTGTTCTTTCAAAACCTCTTCAAGATGAGATGGGGCTGCAGATATGATGGTGAAAAAGTGAATAAATAATGTTACCTTTGGAAGCACCATAATATTAATACAAAAAACAGTAGAGGAGAAAGGGAAGCGCAAGAATAGAAGTACAAAACCTACACCAACTGTTCAATACTTATGGAGGTAACTAAAATCAAATGTTAGTTCAGTTAGGACTATATTAATAGGTAGGATTTTTTTTTTTGGCTGGGGGTCAACCTACTGTATTTTCAGTTATGCTTTCTTTTCTTTTTTATTTCTCTGTCAGCAGAGTTGATATGTCACTATGCGGAATCCAAGTAACCAAATTTTATTTATCGTCCACAGGTAATAATGTGGTACAGAACAAAAGCCACAATCGTGTCCCAACCACAAACTAAACTCAAGACCTTCCTTTATCAAAATGAGAGAGATACTTACTATATACAAATGTTGTATCAAGATTTTGAAAACCTAACCATAAGATCACCAACTCATATTGCTTATTTTGGTATGCAGCAAAGCTACTCACTGTTGTGTTGAAAAACACGAATAGTAGCACCAGATCCTCGTGCACCATTGACAATGGAGTTGTGGTTCAATGAATCACTGATGATCAAACTTCCCTGAAAAAGAAAGCTATATGAATAAAAAAATTCAGATATCCTTAACATCTCTAAATGGTACTATCACAAAACATTTTACAGACCTTCCCCGTCAGGACTGGAAGAATAGAAGAGTTTGTCACATAGCCCATGCCAAAAACTACAGCAGCTGGCTTTCCGACAAAGTTTGCAACACATCTCTCCAATTCGTTGTGCAATACAGTCGTACCTATTAGAGAAGCCGCAAATGAGGAAACTTAGACATATGAATATATTAGCAACCAAACTTTGGTTTGGTGGTAAACTACAAACTAATATGCTTACCCCCATCTACCCGGCTACTGCATGTGCTTGCAGAATACTTCTTCAATGACTCAACTACTCGGGGTGTGCAGTATTCATCTGCTGCAGCAAAACCAAGATAGTTGTATGACCCCAAGTTTAGGCATCTACTCATTTTTGTTGTTCGTCTGCATTAGAAGAACTAGGTTATACAGAAATTTCTGATGCAATAACTCTGAAGAAATAAATTTTGGGGAATGAAAATTTGAATATCCCAATTAAAAAAAAAATTCCTGTAATTGAATAAAGGAGTTATACTTCAAGGTCCTGTTATTATCATTTGAGTAGCGTTCCACTACGTCAATCCAAGAATCAGGAGCACTTGATATTGGTCTTCCAAAGCAGTCCTGTCAAGAGAAATGTAAAAATAATAGCTTCGTAAATTTCTTAAACAGATAATTTATTAGTGACCGGTGACCACTATCAAATATGCAAAGTATCTGTACTTGCTAAAATATCCAACTTTAAAGGATTGAAGAGCCACTGATTTTCAATATGTTATTCTCGACAGCAACGTCACAAACCCCAACCTTTAATATAATCGCTAAAAGATGAGTTATAAACATAGTGCACTAGTATTGAGCCTTCAATTTTATTACAATTAAGAAGAAATTACAATATAAATGAATAACGAACCAATTAAATTGAAAATGATATACCTGAATACGATTATATAATCGGCGAACATAGAAATCTTCGAGTCCTAAGCATATCGGCGCGTAACCCTGCTTTTAAGAAAGTACGTGTTGATGAAAGAAAAAATACCCCTCAAAACAAGTATTATAAGAGAGGAAGGAAACACGTGACGAACCTCAAGATTGTTCGAGCTGAACCAGTCCATAATTTTCCTAAAGAAGTCTCTAATTTGACCGAAGGCAAAGAGCAAACCATAGCTAAAGTAGGTGGTTAATGCAGTCAAATAGGGAATTGCAATCATCTTGAACCCCCACCAAAACAGGAAGGAAGGCTTGATTCAAAGACGATAACCAGATCTGGTTTCAAAATCTGAAAATTCTGTCAGAGGAGTTTAGGTCTTCGTGGAAATTGGGGTCGGTCGCCGGCGATCAGATATCGAAATCCGATCATGGACCAGTCATATGAGAGAGAAGGAGACAGGAGTGCTAGCAGTGAACTAAGGTCGCTTTTCCACAAGGGAGAAGAGGATAAGTGACTCGAACCAATGACCCGGCTCACCTTGGCCGAGTGTGGTGGCGGATTTCTTCGCATTATTTTCTCTGATAAACAAAAGGAAAAGACCGAAAAAGTTTCTTTTTCAGAGGGTAGAAAAAATCCCGCCTGGATATTGGATGCTTGTATGGGATCATAATTGCACAAGCGTGGGACCCGTTTTAAAGTAACGTTGAACCCAAACCCTGGACTTTGGCGCCTCTTGGCGGCTGACTCAAAATAATTCAATAATTCATGTCAGACAAAAAATATTTTTTTAAAAATCGAATCCATCATTTAAATGAGAAAATAGAGATTACACTTTAGTGGTTCAACAATCGCAGTCACTTTTATAATAATATTATGTAGATTTAATTATATTTTTATTTATTTAATTTATTATAATTTTAATTTTAATTTTTTTTAATTTTATCATAAATAATATTTTTTATTTTTGTAATTTTTATTTTATAATTATTTTTTTAATAATCATTACTGATGTGAATAATAAAAAAAATTAAATTAATACATAAATTTATATATCATTAAATAATTTTACCTTCTCAACTTTCACGAAAAAAAAAAAATAAAAAATTTGATGACACTTATATGTCATCAAATCTGGCATTGAAATTGAAAACATAAAATTATTTATAGTGGGTTTGGTTTGAGTATTTTTTATTTTTATTTTTATTAAAAATAAGAAATAAAAGTAAAAATATGTTTGGTTAAAAATTTAAGAAATATTTCATAAATTTTTTAAAAATTTGAAAATAACAAAAAGTTATTTTCAGTATTTCTTAATTTTGAAAACTAAAAATATTAATTTTAAAAATGAGGTGGTAATATCGTAATTAAATAAATAATAATAAAAATATTGTGTCAATTTTGTAAATAGTAAAAAAATAAGTGACAAGAAAAATAATATAAAAATTAGTTTTTATTTTCTAAAATTAAGATTTAACATTATAAAACAAACATGTTTTCATAATTTTTATTTTTTAAAAATAATAAATGAAAATAAAAACTAAATGTGTTTTCTAAAATTTAAAATTTTAAAATTTTGAAAATAAAAATATAAAATATTTTCACAAATCAAACGCACCCTTACTGACATATAAACTTTTTATGTCTATTGGATTTTATTGTTGTATATGTTAATAATGATCATTAAAAAAATGTATTGAAAATGTAAATGTGATTTTAAAACTATAATTTTGATAAAATTAAAAAAATTATATTATATAAAATTAAATTATAATAATCAAAATTATAACTTTTAAAGATATAATTAAGCCTATTATATATTATATTGTACTAATATGACAAATAAAGAACCGGCTTAAATATGTTCTGATTTTTATAAGAATTAAATTAGATCATGGATTGGTCTATAGTCTAACCGATTAAACCGATCAATTGAGTCTAGTTCTTAGCAATGTTTAGAAAATCAAACCGGTCATTGAACCAATAAAAGCAGTGGATCACAGGTTACTGGTTCATTCGAAGTCGAACCAATGTGAATTAAAAAATATATATTTTAATTATATATTACATATATTGTAGAATATATTATATATAGAATAAATAAAAATAAAAATAACTAACTAATAAATATTAATATATTTAAAATACATTAAATAATTTTATCACAATTAAAATAAATCTATAATTATCCACTTTGATGTTCTATAACCCACATTGTTAAAAAAAATTTATTTTTATGTATATTTGAATTAGGTTTTGAAAATTAAAGATTGAAGATTAATATTAATTTTTTTAGTTATTTTTATTGTTCCTGGTATGTTTTATCATGATTTTGACACATCTTTTATTTTTATTATTCTTCTTCATCTTATTTAAATATCTGTAACATAAATTATGAGAAAAAAAATTTAAAAACTGATTGAACCAGTGATCTGCTTGATTCATTGATTCAACACTGGGTTATCAATTTTTTATTGGTTTTTTGCTCCCCAATTTAGGGGAGTTATCCAAACCGGTGCTATAGCTGATTCCCAATTTAACCAGGGGAATCGGTTGATCATTTTTAGAATACTGGTTCTGAGTTGTTACAACAATGCAAACATTGGATCCAATTTTTGTTGATTCTTTTGTTATTGATTTAGCCGTTCAGAGATATGAAATGTATCAAATTTATTAATATGTATAAATTGTTGTAGTTATAATTGCTTTTTCGGATTAGTGACTCGCAATAACCACCGTCACTTTTTGTAAGTTACTAATATATTTTTGAGAAAATAAGTTACTAATATTAAATTGATATAAACAATAAAATTTAGGTTACTTTTATTTATTTTTTAATATATAACTACATATAAAATTAAGGACATATTTAAATGGATTTGTATTTTTTAAACAAGTACTTTAAGCATAAGTAATTTTATTAAAAAAATTAACCGTTTAATATTTAAATATAATTATGTAAAATTATTTTTTTTTATGAAAAAAATATGCATTCAGAAATGTAAACACCTTTATATTGATAAAATTATTAAAAAATAAATGTAAAAATACTTTTTTTTGTGTATTGTATTTAGATAAAAAAAACATTTATTACAATTTAAAAAATTATAATTCTAATATATTTTTTGTAATTAATTTTTATTAAAAAATATAATTAAATTTATAATTTGTTCTTAATTAAATTTAAAATAATCAAGTATTGAAATCCATAATACTTTAGAAAATGAAATTTTGTACTCTTCCTTTCTCTAACTTTTATTACCTTTGGCATGAGTTATTTAATTTCTTAACTAATAAATGATATTTGAAATAGTTAAATTTATTTATGAATAAAAAATATGTATAAATTTCATAGATGATATTTAAGCTATCCCAAATTTTACATTATACTAAGGACGTAAACATCAACAAAATTGATATGTAATAACATTTCTTGTAGGCTTCATTAATTTTGGTTTAATTAGAATATCAAATGGTGCCTTCAAAGTTCAAACATTGAGAATATAGTAACATCTATAATATTTTAAGTTTGTGAACTCTTCATCAATGAGTAGCAAACACAATTTCAAGGACACAAGGAGCATAAATGTAATGGGTAATGGGCTATTGTTCCTTTTGCAAAAGACAATCAATTTTATAATTTTAAATAATCAAATACATAAGAGGGAAAAGGGATTTAGGTTCTTTGTCTTCAATAGCTGTGAAGATAGTTTTTCTCAACATCTTGACTAGAAATCAAACATTACTAAGTGACTCAAGCAGGCGATTATTTTGACCTTGAAAGAAAAGCATATCCAATAAAAATCGAGAGTAGATTCTCAGCACAAACTTATCAGAGATATTCAACATCAATTTCTTCATAAATAACAGAGATCCTATATATTTCTAGTCAAAAGCTTTTCTTATTAAAGACAAGGTATATCAAGTTTCAAAACAAGCAGATAAAGTAAGCAGGAAAGAAAACCATTGAAGGGAAAGATTCCAAATAAGTACCAAATATAAGAACTATAGGCATGAGATAATTAGCCACTGGGATTATTCATGATATATGCAGACGAGTTAATACATATTAAAACAACAGCATCATAAATGAGCATTCTTTCCTAAAGAAAATATTAAGCTGAAAAGAAATAGAATAATGAAATACCATGTTACCCCCGACTAAAAGTACACTGAACGTTGATAATTGCAGAAGATTTCTAGATCTGAAATTCGTTGAGTCTCATTGCTGCTAAAGGAGCATTTGAAGATCTTATGCAGCTTACATATTATACAGTATAACATATGTGGAAAATTTCCGCATTATAAGCTGTTGTCGAGCGTCAACGGTGACGAAGGATGGCGGCAAACAGAGAGCACGAACGGAGGTCGGCTCTGTTGGATGTTCGACGGGTTAGGTTTTGAATATTCAACAACTGAGCAGCAAATGAGTAACTAATCGAAGAAGTGGATGGGTTAATTGGCATTTTAATATTTAATTAGGGGTAATATTGTCCGAAATTCATTTCTCTCCGAGTTGTTAGCTTATTAAAAAAAAAAAAATACTACTTTTATGGATGGAGAAGCAGAAAGGCGTTAAATTTATAACTTTTTATGTTTTTGTAAAATATTCAGCGTCAACACACCTAATTACTCATATAATCACAAGTTAATGATATGACATGTGTTTAGTAACTTGTAC
>JASKGM010000013.1:7693002-7713167 GCA_034509205.1 Ceratonia siliqua | reverse complement strand
GAGCACGAACGGAGGTCGGCTCTGTTGGATGTTCGACGGGTTAGGTTTTGAATATTCAACAACTGAGCAGCAAATGAATAACTAATCGAAGAAGTGGATGGGTTAATTGGGATTTTAATATTTAATTAGGGGTAATATTGTCCAAAAATCATTTCTCTCCGAGTTTGTTAGCTTATTAAAAAAAAAAATACTACTTTTATGGATGGAGAAGCAGAAAGGCCTTAAATTTATAACTTTTTATGTTTTTGTCAAATATTCAGCGTCAACACACCTAATTACTCATATAATCACAAGTTAATGATATGACATGTGTTTAGTAACTTGTACCTACGTCTAAATTTAAATAATTAAACTTATGCTTATTTTTATTAAAATCAAATATAACATTTTTATGTATAATTTATGAATAATTTGTATGTAATAACATTATTATAATGACTTAGTCTCTTTTAAAGCATAATATGTGAAGTCTATTTTGAATTTTTTTTATATTTTTTTATTGTATATTCAATCATCTTTAAAAATTTTTAAGTAAAAAATTTAAAAAATAAATTTTTTAAAAAATTACATGATATAAAAAATAATTAATTAATATAAAAAATAAAAAATAAAAAATAAAGTTACATTATTATCTAAAAAATAAGATAATAATATAACAATTGTTTATATATAATTCATAAATTGAATAAGATTAACAAAATTAGCTTGATTAGTAAGATTAAAATGTGTTAATCAAATACTGATAACTTTTTAACATGATATTATAAATTTTAAACTTCAAAATAATTATTTATTTATACATATTAATAATGTTGATTGTGAGTTAAAAATGTCAAAATTATTAAGAATGTTATTTTATTTATTTGAAAAATACTTTTTAATTGAGGAACAAGACGGCAAACAGCCTAGAGCATGTGTGATTTGTGAAAGGGATACTGCTATACTGCTAATCCCCTAAAACCCTAGCTGGTCCCTCCCCAAAATCTTACAGTCAGAAAGAAAGCTTTTTTACCCGGATTCATGGCCGAAACAAAGAACCAAGAACCCACATTGCCCACGAAGCGTAAGCCTGATCCGAACAGCGAAGACGGTGAAGAACACCAGAAGAAAGCTCAAAAGGTCGAAACTTTGGACCACAATTCGTCGGCTTCTGTAGAAAAAAATGAAGAATGGGAAGCTACTCTGAAGTCGAATTGCAAATTGGAAGTTCCTAATAGCAAGTGTTCATCCGTCATCGAGGAGGGAATCGAGAAAGTTGAGTCTAATGTAGTCCCAAAGGAAGGTGGCAATGAGGACGGTGAGGTGGACAATAAGGGTGGTGACGACGACGAAGATGATTATGAGGATGAAGATGAAGATGAGGACTGTGAGGAGTCGAATGAAAAGGATGAGGTGGATAGGAAGGGAAAAGTGATTATAAGAGATGACAAGGGCAAAGGGAAATTGATTGAAGAAGACGATGAGGACGACGATGATTCCAGTGACGACGGGGGCGTTTCAGATGGTGACGGTGATCTGTCGGATGATCCACTTGCAGAGGTAGATTTGAACAACATTCTTCCATCAAGGACTCGTAGACGGATAATTCATCCTGGAGTATACATCGCTAACGATCTTGGGAATGATGATGAGGAGGATGATAGTTATTGTAGCGATGCTTAAGTCCGGAAGGTTAGTACTATTGGATGAGTTATAGAACTTTCTGTGTTGGGAACAATGCGGTAAGGATGTTTCATTCCGAAATCTCTAATCGAATTGAACAGCTCTTCCACCATGCTTCTCTGCACCGTGATACAGCTGCCCACTTTCTTTCGGTTTATTCGTGCTTTTAAATGTTAGTTCAATTTTCTAACGATATGATGGTTTGAGGTAATTGAAAATTAAATTTGATTGTTTATCAATCACGAAAAGAGAAAGAAAAAAAAAAACATATCATTGGAAGTAATGACCATTTAGTTTATGCTGAAAATTTTCAGGATTAGTTGAAGTATTTTGGATTGCTTAACAGAATCATAACTGGCATATATATATTAAGGGCTAAACAAGCTATTCAACCTTATTCAGTGAACGACCAAATACAGGAGATGAACTTGGCCTGTCATGTTAAATGATCACATTTTTAGGGTATGGACTCTGCTTCTCAAGGGATGCAGGCAGTACTCCTTATGTCTTGTAAGTTGTTGTAGACCACAATAAGTTGCCACTCCATTGTGCTTACCTTGAAGAAAATTAATGGCATACTGACACATGTTCATAACTATATATGTTTCTTGCATCATGGAAGAAAGGTTTGGACCAGTTTCATTACCAAGGCTCTTTTATTTGCATGTTCATCACATCTCTTCCCTATTCAGTTCCATTGCAATCAATTGTATGTTCCATTATTTTTCGATCTATAAGTATTCGAAGAGTACAAATTATCCGTATTATGATTTTCATAAAACAAGTTTTCCTTTTCACCATTGTGTTCAACCCATCATGGAACCCTAAGTGCCAATGTTTATATGGTAGTGAAAAATTGTTATGAAGTTTGAGGACACAGGAAACTTCTAATTTTGAAAATTCTAAAAATGTTTAGGTAGTACAAACACTTCTTTCTTGGGTTATTTATGACGGGGAAACCATGCTTTCCTTTTGTACATTGAATTGACTGTATGTTTTCCATAAATAAATTGTCATAAATAACTAGTCATATGTTGTTTGTGGCATGAATATCTACTTTTTGACCTAATTACCTTAACCCAAACCCCCTTGAACACTCCCTAGCCATCCCCTTGAACAAGTATTTCGACTACCTGCCCCTGGTATTCGTGAATTGATGGTGTTAGAAATGAACACTGCTACGGGCTCAATGGGGTGACTAGAGGTAAACTTCTTCAATATTTGGAAAAACAAAGGATGCCTCATATATGGCTTGTTGGAGAGCATGATCGTATCTTTTTTAGGGTCTTAAATTTGTATCATACTCTTCAGTAAAAGATTGAATTTTTCCCGTGGGTTTTCTAAACTGGGATGCTAATATGCATGGTCGATTTATCTCTAGGCTTCGCACATATATTGTCTCATGAGTACATTTATCATTATTGTAAGATCCTACAAGGTGAAGCACTATCATAATTAGATTTTTCATGCTTTACCATAACAGATTAAAAACCATGTTGAGTGATATGAAGAATTGTGTGCAGGTAGGAAACTGAACATATTGCTATGTAGATTCTTTGCTTAGAAAACTTGATTAATGGCTAATCATCTTCTGCGGCTTGAAATCCATACTAAGAATTGATCAATTATTTCCCTCCTACATTTTAAATAAAAATTAGAAAAGGATTTTGTTTAAGTTGTATTCTCTGTTTCTTATTTTAGCATAAGAGTTATGATTCTGCTTTACGTATGGTTGAAGGTTTAAACTGTGCTCTAACATAGCTTATGAATCTTATATGACTAGTTTAACCAGAAAAATTTTCCAATTGATCAGATTTGCAAGGATGAAGCACTTAATGTAACTTGCGTTGATAGCTTCGCCATATGCAAGGCTATATTTGATTAGTAATTTGTATTATATTTGAGCTTTTTTGAGTTTTATCAGATTCGTCTTTTGGGGGTGGAAAGCTGAGGAGTACAGACTAGACTTATGAATGGTTGTTTTTACCCTACTCTGTAGGATGAAAAATGTAACACAATCCTTATTTATTGGCCAATAAATGTTCCTAAGATGCTTGTTGGATTGTTTTAAATGTTTTTGGTGACAACAAACCATCAATTGGTTAGTTTGATTGTGAGCATTGGTTTATTGCTCATTCTTACATTCCTGTATGGGTATCAAAGGTCCCGTCTCATCACCCACTGTGGTCACGTGCTGAAGGTTGGAGTTCGCTAAAGCAGTTAAACCCCTCAACTTAATAAAAGCTCTCGTGTATTGAATGTGTATAATACCATGTTTTCAATACTAGTACTATACTGAAATCATTTTAAACTTTAAAGGGTTATTTTTAATCATAAAATAGCATAGCAATATCGTTGATAAATGGCATTCTTCTGCTTGAGGTGAAATTGACACGAGTGAAGGACAGAGATAGGTTGTGCTCTAATAAAAGAAATTCAGTTGCATGAATAGTCATTTTCAAGTTGCCAACGCTTAAGGAATAATGTAACGTCATTATGATACCATCCACTAAAAATTTCTGGAGCGGGTGCCCAGGACCTGTTTCAGCAATTTCTCACCCCGCTTCTTTTTTTTGTTTCTCGATCAGGACATCCCACTTCAATAAATCTGGACATTACGTGGCTAGGTAGCTTCGTACTAAATGGCTGACCATGACCCCAAAAAAATTTCTGGACTCCACAGCCCATACTTTTTCTGGCCAGCTTTCTACTAACTGGCTCACCATAAACCCTGGACTTTGAACCGGGCTTTGCTTACGCATGTTACTTAAAAAACTTACCGGGCGGTATGCTGATAGTTAAGGAGTAACTCCCAGATTGTCTTTTGTAGTTTTTTTTGGCTCTGCCCCTTATTACCAAAAATAAAATATGCGAAGCTCCATTTTAAGCGATCCTGCTGCCAGCCAATAAGCTACACGCCTACACGATTACCCTCGTGGTGGCTGTTTTCATCTGTTTCTGATCAGTCTGGGGTTTCTTTCCCTCGTAGCATTCTTGGCCTTACCCAAAAAAAAATCCATTTTAATTCAATTTGTTACACGAAAAGTGTTTGAACTCAAAAAAGGAAAGGACCTATTTTATATACTTGGCTACTAGAGTTTTTTAGACTTCTGTGGACCACTGTATCTTATCCCTTTATTGTTTGTTGTTTGACCATGAGATATTTGAGAAGAAATAGAAACCATGAAATATGAACATTGAACAGTCTATTTGTGCATTCAAATCTCGTTCATACTCAGATTTTTGTAGAAAATCCACTGAATCCAGAGCTACCTAAGCTCCACTAAGGTACAAAGCACTCAAAAACAAATGGGCATCATGTGATTAGGTTTTTTAAATTGATGCATTTTAAATTTCGCATTCAAAGCTTGGACCAGCTGACATAAGCACCAAAGCTACTCTGGTGGGTTTGCCTTTTTACACCCTTTTTTCTTCCCCCTTTATCATACCATGGATAAGTGGGGCGACATCCCCCCGACCATTTATGTGGTCCTCTGTTCTCTCTCATCCTATCTATTCATTTCCTTTTTCTTTTTTTATAATTTTTTTTACCCTTCTTATATGAGACCATGACCCATTGATTTGCATCTGTTGCTTTGGGGTTTACTTGCAAGATTGAAGGTGGGGGCAGTTTTAGGCAGCAAAAGGGGACTTGTTATCTTTGATTTCCCTTTCGAACAGAGTTCTCTATAGTCTTTCCTCTTCCACAGTTGATCATCCGCCTCATAAAAGCAGGACCACCCACCCCTGACCCTGCAATGTCATGCGTTATGATACCGCATGCTGCCCCATTTCTGGTACTCAGGACCAAATTTTGTGGGTCTCTATAACCTTCAGCTTAATTCCCTATATCTTGATTTTTTATTCATTTCACCCACTTTCTCATTATAGTCAACTCTCTCAGTCATTGGTTTATAATTGGCAAGTTTTTTTGAATTACAAGAGTTCCATATAGTGGTTGGATAATCTTGTAATGCTTCAACTCCTCATGCACTTCACATGGCTGCAATTCTAGTTAATCATTGAAGGGGCAATATGAAAATGGAAATGATCATGACCTCTGTTATCTTTCCTTTTATTCTAATACAATTAAAAAAATATTATCTTTTCCCTGCCTTTCTTTTTCAATTATGTTCTTCTTCTTCTCCTAACCATACGCAAGTGGAGCTATAATTATATTTATTATTACCCTCTTGGCCAAACCACTCCTCTATGCAAATTACAGTCCCCCCTAATTGGATAACTTGTGGTGCTTGTGTACATCAACCTTACGTCCTTACGTATTTGTTGAACTGTGCATGTCAAACACAAAATTTGCCAGCGCCCAAACACTTTCTTCACCCTTTTTCAATTAATAAATGCAAAAGTATTGTTGTTAACTTGTTATCCTTGAACTGTCATTATAAAATGGAAAGGAACTTTCTCTGTGTCATATTTTAGGCACTTTAAGGCAGTCAGTCAGTCAACTAAACAAGCTTAATAATCAGCTCAGCTGGGTTGCTACTTGCTAAAACTAAAAGAGGCTGTTTCTTAGTTCTTAGCAGTTGAGAAGAGAAGAGAAGAGATGAGAAGTGAGAGTGAGGGTTATAATCGTAATTGTCGTTGTATCAAGAGAATGGAATCATGTATGTTGTTGAGAGGAAAAAGAAGTGGCAATGGGTAGTGAGGGTGACCCACCATCACATGGCAAAACGAAGATCCTCATTCCCCATCGGGATGGTCCCCAACTCTAATAGTCCGTTTTCAGAATTCAACTAACCAAAGCAAACCGAGGAAGCTATAAAAGAAGGTGGATATCCAATCTAATCAGTATCTCTTCCGCACAGTGCCTGAGAACGAAAGCCCCCAACCAAAATTTGGTTTAGGACGCCATAACATAAGAAAACGGGGATAATAGACCCGCCACTTTCAGTCGCTGTTATACACAACTCTCTGACGTATCTTATATATAAAATATTAATTAAACGGATAATTTAGTCTCAATTAATTTAAATCATTTATATGAATTTAATAATTTATAAACAAAATTATCTTATTTTTTAAATATCATATCATTTTATGAACAGTGGGTGTATCCTTATTTAAACAAAAGAAGGAAAAAATAATTGAGAAACATAAGCGAAGCTAAGGCTAAGGGTGTACCTACATTCTCCTGTGTTGTTGGGTAATTAGGCCATCTTTTAAAAGGAAAGTTTAGAAAGCGTCCATAAACGTCTAACTTGGCGGCATTTGTTGTGTTATGGGATTGGTGGTGAAAGGCCCTGACACAGAATCTTTGACTTGGCAACCAAATTAGATTATGAAAATAAATAAACAGTTTCTCAGCTCAGCCATAAATTTCAAATGACCAACTCCAAAATCACAAGAGACTGGTCATCTTTCACAACCCTGTAGCCTGTAGCCGTAGGATTCTTTCGATTCCAGCGTCCATCTTTGATGTTTCTCCTCTCTGATTGCGACAGGGAGTGAAGCATTCAATTTCCAAATCAAACCTGCCGCCGATTTCAGAAGAACGGAGGTTAACAAAAATACTCCAGAGTCAAAGTCATTCATTTTTTTTTTATAAAGTCTAACTTATAGTCTTATTTTAGAGGGAAGCATGACTCAACTTTTAATTTTTAAAAATTATTTAATTATTTTTTAGGTCATATATTTTTAAAATTTTTTATTTATATATAAAAAATTTATGAATGAATAATATAAATTTTTTTAATTTTTTAAAAAATATATGATATAAAAAATAATTAATTAATATTAAAAAAATTAAAATTTAAGATAAAAATAAAAAACTAAGATATAAAAATATCAACACTAACGTCTCAAAATAAATAAACAACATAGTGTTATCCTTTATTTATTGTGGAGAAATTAAGTTACCGCCCTCTAATTTTTTAAAAATTTATTTATTGTTTTTTTAGTTTCTTTATTTATATTCTTTCTTTCTTTCTTATTTATAATGTTTTTATATATTTTATATATTTTTATTTTTTCTTTACATTGTTTAATATATAATTTTTTTGAATTCTTTTATTGTTTTTATTTTTAAAAAATTTAATTAATTGATCATTATTAAAAAATTAAAACAAATATTTAAAACAAATTTTAAACTCCCTTACCATCTTATTTTGAGACATAGGAGAGTATGATTCATTTATTATTATTAATGGTAAATATTATTATTAACTAGGCATAATTAATATCAGTATATTATAAATATCATAGAATTTATCATAAAATAAAGTTTTAAAAAACATTATTTTTAGGTGAAAAAACTTGAAATGTATATTTGAGTCTAACAACTCATTTTTATCATATTTCAATTTAGTAACAAAATTTCATATAAAACACATATATTGTTACGTCGTTTATATTATTAAATCACATAAAAAAGTATAAAAGTAAGATTGATGCTTTAAATTATAAGGGATAGTGTAATGATAGGATGATATTTTTTATAAAAGATTTATTAGTAAGGATTCGTAGAATTAGTAAGAAATATTTAAAATTAAAAAATTACTTATTATTTTTAAAATTTATAAATAAATTTAAATTGACATAGACATTAATGAATATCAAAACACTAATCAATATTATTGAACTTGAACAATATTCTAATTTAGTACTCAACACTTTTTTCCAAGAGAGATTAATAGCTTGTAATAAGTAAGAGTTTTTTTAAAAAGAGAAACTAACTCTATGATACTCAAAACATATTCATATAATATTATTATTAAATGAATTTAAATATGATTTTTTATTAAATAAAGTATTGATAAGTGTTACATATATTAAACAATTGCTATTAAATTGGGAAATGTTTGAAAAAAGAAAAAGTGAAGAAAATATTAGATGGCATTATTGAGATGAAGATTGAATTAAAAGGGAGAGGTGACTGAGAACAGGAACTATAAATTAATAAGTTTGGTCCATACTCCATAATGATACACACACATATATATATATATATATATATATACGAAGTGCAGTAAAAGAGTAATAGAAGGGTGAGAAAAGTACAGATTTGGTTAGGTGAGGAATGATTAAGTTAATTATAATTTTAATCAAAGTGGTAAAGGAAGCTGTATGTATCAAATGATAGTAGCATCCCAAACAAAAATTAATGTGAAGGAAAAGTAAAAAAATATAACTATGGAAGAGGTAATTGGGGGAGAAATCTGTGGTGTGGACCCCACACACACATATATATTTATATAGGCCTTAGAGGGAGGGGACTGGGGAGGAAAAGTGGAAGGAATAAGCTTTTGGTATTTAGTCAAAATGTTAAATGATTAGGAAGATACGACTAAGTAATAGAAGAAGCCTCATTGCATTGGCAATTGCATTTGCCTCGCCCATCATAAAGCTTTATGGCACTCAACACGAACATTGTTTTCTTCTACCACCAAATCGAACAACATTTTTGGCTTCAGTCACCAGGTCAAAGGGAAAATACAGACGTGATCATGGATTATATTTTGATTTTCATGTTTTTTTTTATAAATATTTGCAAATATTTAGCCGTTATAAAAAGTATTCATAAAAATGCTGAATCTCAACTATACAATTTTAAAAAAAACAATAGAGTAAAATGAATTGGAACAAATATTATAAGAAGAAATGGATGAAATATGAAAAGGATTACTTGTGGAAGTAGGAATCCTTATATTTGGGGTGGTTGGTTGGAGAAAGAGCCAGTGAAAGTGAAAGTGGATAGAAGTTGATTGAGGGGAAGGGTGGTGGGGGCAAGATGGTGATGATAGTGGGAAGTGGGTTGCAGATGAAGTTGCAGGCTGCTTTAGGTGTCTGGGTGTTTGAGCAAACAATAACATGCGTGCCAAGTGCTAACTATACGCCAACGACTAAAGTTAGCCGTTGGCCCCCTCCCCTCCTCTCCCTTCCCCCCAATATTGTGTCTTCCCATCGCCATCCTGTTCCTCTCTTCTTGGTTTCTACACTCTCCCCCCTACAAGACCATTTCCATTTCCATTTCCAACTCCAATAATTTCTCCCTCATTCTCTCCCTCATCATATCATCACTTTTCTTTTCAACGACCGTTAATTAATTCAATCGTGAGATGGGTACAAAAGCCACTAAAGCAACCTTGTATTAGAATTAATTGTGAGATGGGCATATAATTATACTTGCATATCCCAATTCCCATCCAGGAGCAGGAGCAGGAGCAATAAAACAAAGACAATGTCCAATCGAAGGCCGAGCAAGAGCAAGAGGGTTGAAGTGAAGGAACTCCATTTTGGAAGTGGCAGCTCCATCCTCCGTCCGTCATTATTGTTGTACCATTTCTATCAAAGAATCAAACACTCTCTTCCCTCCGCCTGCGCTGCTCCGTACAGTCTTTATCGATTGATGTGATTGGTGAAGTGATGCAACCAATTACGTCCGCCACTCCCTCTCGAGCGTACGGTGCACCATAACATACCGAATCATCAATGTAACGAAACTACTTTATCAAGTGTAACATCTTTCAACCTCTGTAACTCATAATTACAATTGTCATTTAGTACTTTACGAAACCCAGCCACGTCTTCCAATTACCGCCAGTTTCAGGTATATATCCATATATATGCCTTTAACATTATTACATTTATGTCTCTCATTCATTTTTTGTCATATTACAGGAGAATTTTAGATTAAGGATACAGTTAAGTATGTAAGTTTGACTCATTCAAAATTTATATAAGAAGGTTTATTGCAAACAAAGATAATTAGAAGTGTTTTATTAATTAAAAAATTGAATGTTAAATAAGTACTCAATCAAGTTCAGAGTTTATATATATATATAAAAGTTCGATTAAAAAAAGAGAAACTTGAACATGAATGAATTTAGGTTTCTCTAATAAATGACTCTGTCTCAAATAGTTTACATATTTAATTGGCTAAGTTCAAGATACTTAGAGTACATTTGCTTCTTGAAAATATTTCTTAAAAAAATTCATTTTTATATTTTCAATATTTTTGAATACATGCTTTTTTTCATTTATAATTTTATTTTCTCTTTTATTTTTTAATTAATTTTTGTTGATGTAGTTTAAGTATAATATTTGTGTTTTTATGTTTTTTGTGGTTCCATCACATTTTTGGTTAATTATTAGTGATTATATATAATAATATTATAATAAAGTATATCTATTTGTTATTGAAAGAATCAGTGTAACAAAATTTTAAAAATGTCACAGTGCAGTTTTTAAAAACACTGAAAATATCATTTTGTAATTTTTAAAATTTTCAAAAATGTGAACCCATTTCTTACAAAATGAAGATGATAAAAGTCATACAAATACATATTTTTTCTTTTTTCTTTTCACTGAAAATAAAAACAATAAATGATAGGTGTTTGCCTTAACTACAACTCCAGAGAGACTCCCCAACCTATCAAGTCATTGATCCTTTGGCAAATATTTTTAGGGTGTTTGGTATTAAAAATATTTTTTATTTTTAAAAATTATGTTTTTTATGAATTATATTTTTTAAAAATTATGATTAAAATATATTTGGTTGTCCTTAAACATTTATGTAAATATTAACTGAAATATTTTATTCTTATGTTTGGTTTAAGTACAATTTTTTTTAAAATGTTAATATTTTTTATAAAAATATCTTTAAATAATTATTCATTTTTTATACTTATTTCTTCATATATAATAATTAATAAATGATAAATACAAGTTAATTTATATAATTATATAATTTATTATTATTTTAATAAGTTTAATATAAATAATATTTATTTTATTTAATTTTATTATTTTTTAAATATTTTTATATTTATAATAATTAATATAAGCTTATTTATTTATTACTTATTTATCTATTTTATTTATTTATTTATATTTTATTTATTTTATATATATATATATATTATTCTATTAATTTTAATACAAATAATATTTATTTTATTAAATTATAAAAAATATTTTTATATTTATAATAATTAATATAAATTTTTTTATTCGTTACTTCTTTGTCTATTTTACTTCTTTGTCTATATTTTACTTATTTGTATTTATTTTATACATATTATATTTTTTATTTATATATAAAATTTATTATTATTCTAATAATTTTAATATATAATATTTATTTTATTAAATATTTTAAAAATATGTTGATATTTATAATATATAATAATTAAAAAAATGTATATGCATGAGATAAGGGTAAAATGGTTTTTTTATATTTAGAAAAATTTTCATATTAATAAGAATCTAAGAATACCACCACCCACATAAGAATGTTTTAATGGGAAAGTTGACCAAAAATCGTTCTTGAGAATTTTAGTTTCCTGAGAATAATTTTTAAAAAATATGTATCAAACATAAAAATTTTCGTTTCTTAAATTAAAATTCTCAAAAAATTAAAAAAAATCCTCCTATCAAATACTCTCTTAAAATATTTTATTAACTTAACTATCAAGGCGTATTTTATTGGTCTCTTGTATTTTTAACTCTTTCTACTTCATAAACACCATGAAAAAGTTTTGAAAAGATTTTCAACCAATCAATTGTATTTAAACATAATATCATATAAAATTTATTTATTTTATTGATACATCAAATAATACTATAATAATATTAAAAAAATAGTATTATTATATAAATATTATTCCATAATTCGTAATTATTTATATTATTATATATAATTTTGGAGCCTTTTTAGTATATTAGTTTGTTAAAATTATTTAAAAAAATTTAAAAACTAAAAATAATATTATATAAAAAATAAATTAACATCCACACTAGTATCAAGATACTAATTTATATAAAAGGCATATCTCAAATTAATTCCACTAACATTAAAATACTCACCTTATATAAACAATTTATCACATATTATGAAGTATTATTTATGTAAGAAAAATATTAATCTTTAAAATAATATAAAAAACAAATTTTGGTAAAATTATTATTTTAAAATATCAAAAACATATTTTATTCTATTTTTTCAAAAAATAAATTAAACTTGGACAACAAAATGAGTGATTTATTATTTCTGTCCAATTCTTTTTGAATGTCAATATTGGCGCGGTAAAAAAACCGCGAGTCTACTACACTCGCCGAGTGGGAGTCATAATGAATCTTATCTAAGACCTAGATATGGCATTTTCGTAATTTAGACTAAAATGGGGGTCATTCATCTAATATTGGTTTTTCAATTTTTGTTTTTTGTTTTTGAATATCTCCACAACTTTTTTTTTCAGCAACAGAGTGCTACACCTTGGTCCTGGGCAGGGGAGGCTCACTTCGAAAGCAGTGACAAGGACACATGCATATTCACGCACTCAACGGTCGAGATTCTCTCAATACCGTCATGAAAATCGATGCCCTCCGTACGATTCAAAGCCTTTAATTCGACCATGGTTAAGTTTAACCCAAGCAACTGGGTTGAGTCTGTCTCTGACTCTTGAGTTCAGCTTTAACACGGGCATGTGAGTGACAGAAGGAAGGAAGGGGTTGGGTAACTGGGTTGGTTTTCAAACATCAACTCTGTTGTAAATAACTATTTGTAGAAATTTATAGACTATAAATTATGAGATCTCTTAAGTTCATTTTTCCTTCAAGGTTATTTTTTTTATTTGAATGTAATCATCACCATCTCATTTCCAGATTACCTCTGAGCAAATAATTCTTCTGTCATATTCTTCCCCTTGATTTTAATCTTTCCCTTGTTTCTTTTTTCTGAGAAAATTTGTCCTCTTATTTCTTCCTCTCTTGGCATATTCAACCTTGCAAATAATAAAATTTTCATTTTTATCAGTTTTCAGAGCCGTCTTCCTTTTTCAGCTTATTATAGCTTGCAGATCTCCCATGGTGATGTAGATTTGAAGTTATATCGTAAAGGTAGGTTTTTGAGATCTTGTTATCTCACTCTTGTGTATGCTAAATTGCTAATATCGGGGCTTGCTCTACCGAATTTCAGTATTTAGATCTTGGGTTCTGTCATGTTGTAGATTTCCAAATGGCAACATTAGTTTTTCTGCTTGTACTTCGCTTTAGAACCCTTTTGGTTGGAAGGTGAAGTTTTTCCGGGAAAGTTGTGGAATTTGGTACGCAGCCTAGAAAAGAAAAAAAAAAAGGATGAATTATTTTCCAGAAGAGGTATTAGAGCACGTTTTCAACTACGTGACGTCGCACCGGGACCGGAACGCTGTGTCTCTGGTGTGCAAAAGCTGGTACAGAATAGAGAGATGTAGCCGGCAGAGGGTATTCATAGGGAATTGTTACTCGATCAGTCCTGAGAGATTGATCCAGAGATTTTCAGGGCTCAAATCCCTAACTTTGAAGGGAAAACCTCATTTCGCGGACTTCAATTTGGTTCCCCATGAGTGGGGAGGTTATGTTTATCCATGGATTGAAGCACTGGCGAGAAGCCAGGTTGGATTGGAGGAACTTAGGCTGAAGAGGATGGTTATATCGGATGAGAGCCTGGAGCTACTTTCCTGTTCGTTCGAGAATTTTAAGTCTCTAGTTCTTGTTAGCTGTGAAGGGTTCACCACCGATGGTCTTGCAGCCATAGCTACAAACTGCAGGTAAGAAGGATTTATTGGCCTGAATCTTCTAATGTTCTTATTATACGACGACCCCGGATCTGACGTATATGTCAGAATGTTACTTTTTAATTTGTCTGTTTGCGTTTGATGTGAAGAATGTTAAGACTATTCCATGGATTTTGTTACACTTATTGGCTCATTCTTGTTTGTTTTGGAAGCTCTTTACTTGGAGGAATAGCTCATGCTTGTTCGTATTGTATAACGGCTGTGATATGATGATATATTTGTGGGAATATTACTTTTTTTGTTAATTTGCGTTTTTGATTTGGCCAATGTTAATTACTACCCTCTGGATTTTGTTACCATTTATTGGCTTGTATTATCTAGCCAGCAATTAGAACAAAAGAGTTCAATTACTTCGGACGATTGCTTTAATCTTAAATATGAATAATTTTATTTTCGTTAGACTTGATATATCATTAAGTCATTATTTGCTAACGAATTAGTGCTCAGAGCATATCAATAGCTTCCTTGAACTATATATTCTTAGTTCAGTTTATTATCAGATTTGAATTCTTTATGATTAGAAGTTTTTCTTGTGGCAATAACTTCCTCTAGCATATTCTGTTTGTGTGTGGTATAGCTGGGGTAGGTAAGAAAGATGTTGAGAAATCTGTTCTGCTGATTGAGAATGACCAGCAGGATGTTAAACATGTGTTCTTGACTCCCTATTTTGCTGCTTGTTTTTTAAAATGTAGGTCACTGAGGGAGCTGGACCTGCAAGAAAATGAAATTGACGATCACAAAGGCCAGTGGCTAAATAGCTTTCCTGATAGCTGTACATCACTTGTCTCTCTCAATTTTGCTTGTCTTAAAGGGGAGGTTAATCTAGGAGCTCTTGAGAAACTTGTTGCCCGATCTCCTAACCTTAAGAGTTTAAGGTTAAACCGTTCTGTGCCCCTTGAGACGCTGCAAAGGATATTGATGCGAGCACCTCAGCTAGTGGACTTGGGTACTGGATCTTTTGTCCACGATCCAGATTCTGAGACTTACTCCCAGCTACAGAGTACCATTCTAAAGTGCAAATCAATAACCAGCTTGTCAGGATTTTTGGAGGTTGCTCCTTGCTGCTTGCCAGCTATATATCCTATTTGCTTGAACTTAACATCCTTGAACCTGAGCTATGCAGCAGGGCTTCAGGGCAATGAGCTAATAAATCTAATCCGCCTGTGTGTGAAACTTCAGCGCTTATGGGTAAATATATCGAGCTAAAAATCTTTGGATCTAAAAATTACTTTTTATATCTTAATTCTTATCTAGGTGGATGCCAATAATTTCTGTACTCTTGCAGATATTGGATTGTATTGGGGACAAAGGTCTAGGTGTAGTAGCTTCCACATGTAAAGATTTGCAAGAATTGAGGGTTTTTCCATCTGTTCCCTATGGAGTTGGGTTTGCAGCTGTGACTGAAAAAGGACTGGTTGCAATATCCGAGGGTTGCCCAAAGATTCACTCCTTGCTGTACTTCTGCCAGCGGATGACAAATGCTGCGCTCATAACAGTGGCCAAGAACTGCCCAAATTTTATCCGCTTTAGGTTGTGTATCCTTGATCCCACGAAACCGGACCCTGATACAATGCAGCCACTGGATGAAGGTTTTGGGGCAATTGTACATTCTTGCAGGCGTCTTAGGCGGTTGTCACTCTCTGGCCTGTTGACTGATCAGGTTTTCCTTTACATTGGAATGTATGCTGAGCAGCTTGAAATGCTGTCTATTGCATTTGCTGGAGAAAGTGACAGGGGAATGGTCTATGTGTTGAATGGATGCAAGAAACTTCGCAAGCTTGAGATAAGGGATAGCCCTTTTGGTAACATGGCACTTCTAAAGGACGTAGGGAAGTATGAGGCAATGCGATCCCTTTGGATGTCGTCCTGTGAAGTAACCCTTGGAGCCTGCAAGATAATAGCTAAGAAGATGCCTAGATTAAATGTGGAGATCATAAATGAAAATGAACAAGCAGATTTTAGTCTGGATGATGGGCAGAAAGTAGATAGAATGTACTTGTATCGAACATTGGCTGGGAAGAGGAAAGATGCTCCAGAGTTTGTATGGACTCTGTAGGTGCAAGTGCTACTTAGGCCATTTAATTTCTGCTTATTGATCAGTTTGAACTTGTTTAGGCTGACTGATAAATGGAATTTTAGCCTGGTGTAATGATTTTGCTTTGTTATTATTTTTGCCCCTTTACTATTTTATTATGTATAGATAAATGCCTTCACTTTCATCCGAGTCATATAATCCCATAATGAGCCAGTGGTTCAACAGGTGTGCCATCCCTTCACGAATTAAGCAGTTTTCCAAGAAGCAATGTTGGATAAATTATGGATATGTGATTGGTTATCAACATGGTAACAGGGAACTAATTGACTAAGATTCAGTTATTGCCTGATCCAGAGAAGTTGAAA
This sequence comes from Ceratonia siliqua, assembly GCA_034509205.1. Classification (NCBI taxonomy): domain Eukaryota; kingdom Viridiplantae; phylum Streptophyta; class Magnoliopsida; order Fabales; family Fabaceae; genus Ceratonia; species Ceratonia siliqua. The sequence continues at coordinate 7,696,533 of JASKGM010000013.1, read as the reverse complement.
CAGTTTGGGACCTTGGGTCCTTGGCACCTTTAGCATAATCTGTTTTCTTAGATGTTGAATGCAATGCACTAGATATTTATCACTCGATTCTCTCTCGACCGGTTCGTCTGTTCCTTGGGGGCGTCTGAGTTGAGGAAGTGAATTGAGTTGGATTGAATATCTCTGGCACATGAGATCATAGGTTTATGAGATGCACGAGGTTCAATAAAAACCTTTTTCGCTGGCTCTAGGCTAAACATATACAACCAAGTCCCTAGAGCAGGAGAGCTGCAAGGAAACAAACCCATTATTCCATGAATGGAGCTGAAATGGGATCGAGGCGCACAACTGCGTTATAATACTGGTATATTTAGAGATCCAAAACCAAAAGACCACTGCATGTTGTTTTGAAAGCAACTTTAAGGATGAAGATACTGATGTGCAGCTAATCAAAACGTTAGTGCATGAAATGGAAGGAAAGTAATGGGAGGTTGTTTAGACGCATGATGCGAATGTAGGAAGCTCTCAGCTAATTACAAGTTCCAATGAGGCTCTTACGGAATAATAGGAGAGAATACAAGAAAACCGTCCACCTTTTACTGTTCTTGCACATGCCACTGGAAAAAGAACCCCCAAACTGGCTGTCTGGACTCTGGAAAACTATGTACCAACTACCAAGGATACTATTGAAAGAGAATTCCCACGTATCAGTTACCTATAAACAATAGATCCTTGAAATAACACCTGCGCCAGCCAAAGTATGTATTTTTTAATTTTCTTGTCCTTTGTGGGTCGTCTAGCAAGTGTGATTTTTAAAACTACCTAAAACTGTCAGGCAAAGTATAAAAAAAAAAAGAGCGGTGTGTAAAGCGGATGAGAACAATATATAACCACAACTTTAGCTGTTATTCCACATACTTAGATAGTTTACAATTTCCAATAAATACCAGTATGCATGCAAAGAAAGTTAAGAAACCCACATAGACCGCAGTAAGAACCTATGAACACCCTAGAATTGGGTGAGGGGTAAAGACCAAGAGTTACAGGAATGGCCAAAGACTTACCAGATCCCACACGTATCAATTAAGACCTAGGAGCAACATTACCGCAGAGAGCTATAATTAAGAGCAGCAAACTGAAGAAGCAACTTTTTATTTTAGTAATTATCAGAAAGAGCAACACTCCTCTAGCACACAACAGCAACAGAGCGCTGCCAAGCTGCACATGCAAAAGAAGGACAATCAATCACTTAAAGAGTAGAACTTCAAAATGATTTCATATCAGTTATCAAAATAACCGGCATCTCAAGCTGAAATAAAATACTTCGATATAGTTTTGTTTAATGATATGTCAGTAAAACGTAATTGATTATTTCCTTACATTACGAATAATCTATTATAATCTCATGCCCAACATCAAACATATTGAATCCAGCCTGAGCCCCCCAATTCTCAGCTCAGCTTACTTTTGTTGAAAATATTATATTGGTCCTGTATCTTTCCTCGGGCAGTTCACCACCTTCACAGTTCACCTACTATTGTGGTCCTATCTCTACTGTCTGAAGCCTTTTTAGCCTATTAGCTTCTTGTGGTGTAGCTTGTTTAGTCCAGTGGTTTAGTCAACTGAACATTTATTTGTGCACTTATTTTCTGCCATTATTTATTGGTTGTCCCTGTAATATATTGAACTTAAGGTCATTTGTAAAATACTTTTACCAAAAAACGTGAATATTGCAAGCTGTGAACTCCAGCTTTCTCCTCTGGTTTTGCATTTTTTTACATGTTATCAGAGCATTTTCTGGCAAGCTTCTTTGTCTCCCAAAGATGTCTGAGCACGGTGAAGAAAGGAGTGAAGCTGTTGAAAACGAACCAGCAGCCAACGAATCAGTGAACAACCAGAACAGTGCTTTGGATGTTCTATCTCCTTACTACACTCATGCTTCTGACAACCCTGGCCAAGTCTTCGTCGGTGAACTCCTCAACGAGAAGAACTACGGAGAATGGGTGCGAGACATGAGCAATGCCTTGTATGCGAAAAGCAAGTTCGGTTTTGTTGATGGTACTCTGCCAAAGCCTTCCGCTGATTCTCCCAACGTCATTCACTGGCTAAGATGCAATGCCATGGTAATGGGTTGGCTGAAAAATTCCATGACTAAAGACGTTCGAGCGAGCGTTAGTTATGCCGATACTGCTAGGAACATGTGGGTTGACGTTAAGGACAGATTCGGGACCGATAGTGCTCCTCGAGCATATGAAGTTTGGCGGGCTATTAGTCTGTTACAACAAGAGAAGTTCACAGTTGCCTCCTACTACACTAAACTCGAGCTTATGGGACGAAATTAGTTCCATTTCACCTCTACCTAGATGCACTTGTGGTCATTGTACGTGTGATACTCACCGACAGTATGCAAGTATGAGGGAAAAGGAGCAACTTTATGATTTCTTGATGGGCCTTGATGAGGTCTTCTGCACGGTCAAAACTCAGATTCTAGGCACTCAACCTCTACCTGGATTAGGAAACGCCTATCATCTGGTTTCTCAAGACGAGCAGCAACGACAAATCTATGCCATGAGAAAACCCACCTCTGAAGCTGCTATCTTCTACACCGAAGCCAAGCATTTCGAGAAGGACATTACTGACCAATGTGGATCCAAAAGATATAGACCCAAATGCGCTCATTGTCAGAAACCTGGTCATACAAAAGATCAGTGTTATGAGATCATTGGTTATCCAGCATCTTGGCGAACAGGACAACGTGATGGGAAAAAGAAGGAGAAATCCTCTTCCTCTGGTGAAAACAGAGGCTCACCGAGTGCTGCTCACGTGGATCAGAACCCTGATCTTTTACCAGGAATTACCACACAGCTATCTCGTCTTCTCCAATGCCTGAAACAAAATGAAGATATCTCAACCAGTCAAGACAAATCTTCAGGTTCCACGGTCAACATGGTTGGTAAGCCTGCAATGCACAATCCTGGTTGATAGACTCGGGTGCTACATAACACATTGTTAGTGATCAGAATTTGATTGAAGAGAATGTCCAAAACCAACATGTTCCTCCTGCTAAAATTCCCAATGGGGATCGCATTCCTGTACAGGGAATTGGGAAGGCATCTCTACCAAATGGAATGAGACTGAATGATGTCTTGAACATTCCAGAATTCAAGTGTAATTTATTATCAGTTAGCCGACTAACAAAGGATCCGAATTGCTCATTAACCTTTGTTGCTAATTTTTGCATAATGCAGGACCTCTCTACGAAGAATCTGATTGGATTGGGTAGACAACGGGGAGGCCAATATCTGCTTGAGCCAGTGAGGAATGAAGGAGTTGCCTTTACTGTCAGCAAGGAGAAGGAATCTGATCTTTGGCATAAGAGATTAGGACATGCCTCAAATACAAAGCTGCAGCAAGTGAAACTCATTTATGAAAATGTCTCTTTTGATAATGTTTCCTTTTGTGATTCCTGTATGCATGCTAAGCAGACTAGGCTCCCCTTCCCAACTAGTTCTGTTAAATCTATTGACATTTTTGAGTTAATACATTGTGACA